>ML786349.1:1595938-1610855 GCA_009831015.1 Picea engelmannii | reverse complement strand
GAGTGAGGTATGTAAATTGTTAGTAAATTTTATTTATTGAAATATTGGATTGAATGTGCTAGATTAAGTGAATTTTGAGTAAATTTTAAATTTACTATTCTGTTCTAAATTAATGGTTGTTATAATTAAATTAGAGAACTACAGTACGGTCCTGGTCCATATGCCATAAGATTAACGCAGAATTTGAACCCTCCACCTTAAAAATCATACAACTTGATCGGACCAATGTTAAAGTTATAGGCGAACTAAAGAATGTGCTTATAAGATTATCGTCTAACCCCAAGGTTCATCAAGTCATTGATATAATTGTTGTGGATATTCCAGAAGTGTATGGTCTGTTTTTAAGCAGGGACTGGTCGGAGCAGCTACACGGTTATTTCGTGATGGATTGGTCTCATCTATGGCTTCCAGAGAACGAAAAGCCTAACAAGATCAAGGTAAATTGTGAACGCTACCTTAAGTTCACAGTCACAGATTTGAACGATCCCAACGAACCATTTACACCTTCTGTTGATTCACCCAAAGTACAAGGGATGGACACCTTTTTCGGCAATTTCATGGCCGAGGCTTCAGCTATCACCAATCCAGAACAATAGTCTGAGATTGTAGCATATGTGCAGCCAACATCTTCTACTCAATGATCTCATGTACCCAATGGAAATCAAATTTGGTCTCTTTATTTTGATGGGTCAAAGTCCAAGGAAGGAGCTGGCATAGGCTGTGTTATTATCAATCTGGCAGGTAACAAAACATTGATTGCATGTAGGTTGGAATTTGAATGTACTAATAATACTGCAGAATACAAGGCTTTTCTACAAGGTCTCAAAAAATCATTGGATATGAACATTCAAAATTTGACCGTCTTTGGAGACTCTGAAATAGTGGTTAGACAGGTAAGAGATTCTATCCACTGTCTGTCTCTGCATTTTAAAATCTACCAGTCTGAGGTATGGAATTTAATGAATACATTTTATGCTTTCAATATAAATTATATTCCTAGATTGAATAATGTTGAAGCATATCTATTAGCTAATGTAGCTTCTAAACTCTTTCTTGTAGAAGGCTTGTCCCCAGACGCATTCTTCGTCGAACTATTGTTCTGACCATCCGTTCCCGAAAACATCAAGAACTGGAGAGTCTTTGACGATGATCAATAGATTATTAACTTTCTGCATATGGAAGAAACTTTTCAACGCAGGGTGATAGACGAACACACGCACGACGACAATTTGCGCAATTTCACGGTAATACCAGATCCAAGAACTCCTAAAAATTCATCAGATATGGTAAACTTGATCCCTAAATCTGTAGTTAGATTAGAGAATTTTTATGATCTTCAAGATAAATTTAAAAATTCGGTCAATTGTAAAACCAATAGTTCCTCGTTATCTTATGAAAAAGTAAACTTAGGAACTAAGGACAATCCATAGTGCATTAATCTAGGGGTACGATGTTCTCAACAAGAAAAAGTTGCATTTATTAAATTGTTCAAAGAATTTAAAGATGTCTTTGCATGGACGTATGATGACCTTAAAACTTTCAAACCTAACATCATACATCATGTAATTCCTATGAAGCCCCAAACCTTACCCTTTCAACAAAAATTGAGAAAAATGCACCCTAAGCTCGAACCGACCATTAAAAAAGAATTGAATAAGATCCTAAATGCTAAGATAATTTTTCCTGTTAGGCACACTCAATGGGTTTCTAACCTTGTCCCAGTCTGGAAGAAAAGTGGGGAAATTCAACTCTGCGTTGATTTTCGAAACCTTAATAGAGTGTCTGATAAAGAAAACTATCCTGTCCCACCCATGGAACAGATTCTTCAATAGGTATCTAGTTCTGAGAGGCTATCCTTATTGGATGGTTTCTTAGGGTACAACCAAGTCCTGATGTCTCCTCCAGACCAACTTAAAACTACCTTTCGTACTCCGTGGGGCACTTATGCTTATCGCAAAATGCCCTTTGGATTGATTAATGCTGGTGCCACTTTCCAGAGAGAAATGGATATTGCTTTCCGAGGACTAATCAATCGGTCCATCATTTTTTACTTAGATGATGTTACTGTATTCTCTAAAAACAAAACCGATCATCTAGCTCACTTACGAGCCATTCTACAACGATGTCGTAAATACAGCATCTCCTTAAATCCTAAAAAATCCATTTTTGCAGTAGAACAGGGTAAACTCTTGGGATTTATTATGTCAAGCGAAGGGATGATTATCAACCTTGAAAGGACCCAAGTCATTGTGAAACTTCCCCCTCCTACATCCAAAAAATCTATGCAGTCTTTCTTAGGCCAGATTAACTTTGTGAGGAGATTCGTCCCCAGTTTCTCCGAAATGGTCAGGCCTTTGCAGAATTTAATTAAGAAAGACACCCAATATCACTGGGGACCCCTAGAAAATCAAGCTTTTAATGCAATAAAGAAGGCCATAATAGACGCTTCATCTCTCATGAGCCCCGATTTTTCTCAAGACTTTACACTCTACACTTTTGCTTCTGACCGTTCCTATGCTGCTGTCCTAACCCAAAAGAATGCCGAGAATAATGAAGTACCCATTTCCTTTATGAGATCTTCTTTCAAAGGCACTAAAATTAATTACCCAGTGGTAGATTGGAAAGCCTATGCTGTTTTCAAAGCAGTCAATCACTTCCGGTCCTATCTTTTGAAGTCAAGGACGAAAGTTATTGTCCCTTACCCAGCTGTCAGGAACCTATTAGTGCAGAAGGAAATAGGAGAAAAGATGGCTAACTGGGTCACCTCCTTGCAGGAGTACAACTTAGAAATCACCCCAGCTCAGATAGTGAGAGGCCAAGGGTTATGAAATTTAGTTGTTGATTCAGCAGGAGGACAACAAGAGGAAATCGATACGTCAAACCTAGGACAACACGATCAAAATTTAATCTATTGTGCACAAAACCCTGTCAGTCCATGGTATGACGATATACGATTATGTCTTGAACATGGGTTAGCACTCTGTCACCTAGATCCTGCTAAAAGAAGAGAGTTGAGATTAAAGTCTACCTCCTTTCATCTAGTTAATGGTATCCTGTTTCGTCAAAGTTTTGACGGCGTACTGATGCGCTGTCTTGAAAAAGACGAAGAAGAAAAAGTCTTGCTAGAGTTGCATGCAGGAGAAGTTGGTGGTCATTTTGGTGGTGAGACCACTGCTCATAAGGTTTTAAGAGCCGGTTATTATTGGCCCACGCTTTTTAGAGATGCTCATGCTTTGTGTCATAAGTGTATTATTTGTCAGAAAACATCAGGGCGGTTACAAAAACCTGCCTTTCCTTTGCAGCCCATTTCAGTACATTCTCCTTTTCAGCAATGGGGCCTTGATATCATAGGCTCAATCAAACCCCCATCCTCACACCAACACAAGTTTATTGTGACAGCCACATATTACTTTACCCGATGGTCTGAAGTTGCTGTGTTAAGAACCGTCAACACCAGTCAAGTAATTTCCTTTCTAAATTCGAATACTATCACTCGTTTTGGTATCCCTGATTGCTTAGTATTCGATAACACTTCTTACTTTTCCTCTCTTGAGATGAGAGAGTTCACTTTGGAAAAAGGAATTAAATTGAAGTATTCTGCTAGCTATTATCCTCAGGGTAATGGATTAGTAGAATCAACAAATAAGAACTTGATTAAAATCATCAAGAGAACGGTGGCTGAAAATCACAAAAATTGGCACAATGCACTATTAAACGCATTGTGGTCTGATAGGGTAATGCCAAAAGATGTTGTAGGTAATTCCCCCTTTTTTATCGTTTATGGCAGAGAAGCAATTTCGCCACCTCACATTCTTCTTCCTTCACTACAGTTGTCGCATAAAATCCAAGAAGAAGATTGTCCCCCTTTGGAAAACCGAATTAACGCTTTGATGAAGCTAGAAGAGGTAAGATCCCAAGATAAACATAAGTTAGATCAGCATCAATTATTGGTTAAAAGATGGTTTGATTCTAACTCTGCTTCTGATAGGAATTTTGAAGTAGGTGATATCGTCCTGAAATGGGACAAACCACATGAGGGAAAGGGAGAACACACGAAATTTCAAAACTTATGGCTTGGACCATTTTTAATTGCTAAAATGTTAGGTCCTAGTTCTTTCCGATTGTAGAATCTAAAAGGGTAGCTTGACACCTATCCAGTGAATGGCCAAGCCCTGAAAAGATACTTTGCTTGACAACAACCCTTGTATATTATGTACATATTTTTCTTTTGTTTTCTTTTTCGTTTTCTTTTGTTTTTTATTTCCCCTTTGAGTTTATCAGTTTGTGTTTTTGGAAATACACATACATGTACACTGAGCTATTCAGACAAAGAAAATAGAAAATTCCTTCCCTCAAATAACTGTTAAGAAATTTGTATAAACATCAATTGTATATTTCTGAAATTTATTTCTGTGTTGGCAAAAAGTCTGTTTTGTGAAAGAAGTTGACTGATTTCGATCTCTGAGTAAATCTTGTTGTGATCATCTATTATCTTTTTATGCTATCCCTATTCCTTAAGGGAATGACTCAAAATATGTCTCCCTGCCTTAGGAAGTTGCTTCTGTAAATGAAACATCTCTGGATCTTAATAAAGGACAGTTCTAAAAAAAATTTGATGAGGTCTGAAATAATATGTTAAAATATCATGATTTTCAACGTCACCCCGCTCAACTATATACCTTAAAAAAAAAAACAAAAAAAAAAAACAAATAAATTATTAATAGACCTGTGGGAAGTGCTTGTAAACCCGTCGGGATGCTGAACAGGTCTGTTGGCAGCACGTAAATGCATGCATGATGCCAAAACAACTTCGACGGGGTACTGAATAGGCCCGCTGGTAGCAAAGCAATGTCGGGTATATGAAAATTTGCAAATAAGAAACCTTTAAATGTCCTTTATTCTGATCTAGAACTCCTTGGCATGATACAGATGTCAAAGTGGGTTAAATGGAAACCCTGTCGAGGCTATAGATGCTTGCTGGAAGCAGTGGCTCTATCAACAGTATTGGAGATTTTATATTTAATATCGTGACTCGTTGGTCTTAAGAATGTTATCAGTTTGCATATTTTACAACACTGCTGGAATAGTTGGTTAATGGTGATGTTTATACGATTTTCTGGTTGTTGTTTTGAGTTGGAATGATCTTTGCTGTCCTAATCTGAATTTGTTCTTTCGGCAGAGATAACTGCTTCTACCAATGTGTCACCATTGTTGGCAGCCAATTCACATTTTTCTACTATCTTATAAGCTGCCTACACCAGTGTTTTGCAAACCTTAATTTTTCGTCGCAATTTTCAAATAAACGACACTTTTATTCTTTGCGCTATTTTCACACTTACCTTCGTTTTTGTTTTCACGACTGTAAGCGTGAAAACTTTGTCTTCCGAAGTCACATTAAAATCATTATTGAATTGTCGTTATCATTCTTGTTGATATGCCCATTGCGTTTACATTTTATTTATCATTATACAGTTGGCAAAACCTTTGGATCTGTACTCATTTGAACACTCTTTGATTGATTATGTAGTTTCATTTCTGATTGAGTTTGTGATACATTGGTGATTAGATTTACATGTTATTTGATCAATTCACTTGGAATATTGATTATATGTAAAAGCATTGGTGTTATGATTTAAACCTTTGGTGTGAATCGTTTCATACAACACTTGGTATTGGTTTCGATTTGTGTGTTTGGTTTTAACTATGGCATAACTTTTGATTGCGCGAATGGTTTATCCACTTACCAAAGGTTTTGATTGATTGATTGAGGTGGAATATTTGTAACACATATGCGTTATGATTTGAATAGTTGAAAGCGTCGGTGGTTGTACAATGGTAATGACTATTCTGCATGAACAAAAATAGCTCGACCACCTTCGCACGATGTCATTAATGCCTTCCCTTATCCCCGTTTTACCTCTGCTAGCATCGGGTAAGCCTTTGAGCATTCTGCTCTTGTGTATGCTGCATTCAAACCCTGGCTCGTTCTCATCACCTATCATCTACTCGGCTCTATGGCACCGGTGGTGCGAATTGAGCCGAACGGTAGCCAAGCCTTGCTACTGTTCGATAACGCCCGGAACTATTTACAAGATAATGGTTGGCTAACATTTGTACAGAGGTTTGAGGGTTTTAATATATTTGTTGCACAACAGTTTACCCTAACTTTTGATGGTTGTAGGGCCAAGATAGGTGACATTCATCTTAAAATCAGTGAAGAGTTCATCAGTTCTGCCACAGGATTAGCATCCACGGGTCAGTGTTGGTTTAAAAACTCTAAAGTTGAGGAGGTGCCATGGATGTTATTGTTCCTCTCGCGGAAGGTCACATCCTGTGACAGAGGTATGCCCATTTCCATGCTTAAACCAAGTTGGCATGATCTTTTGATTGTGGTTAAACAATTCGTGACCTGTTAGGGTTGGTATGGACTGGTTTTTCTTTATCACCGTCGACTGTTAATGAATTTCATGGGTTATCCATTGAATATGCCATTTTATTTCCAGCGTAGTATTTATAAAATGGCTAATAGCTTTAAATGATAGAAGGCCGACAGTAGATTGTTTCACCATGGCCTAATCAGATTCATCGTCGTTCATCATTTAAACCTCCACGGTGATAGTTGGAAATCTTTTATGGTTTTGTTGACACAGATCCTGTCCAAATTGACAAGCCTGTGGTTAGTGAAACTAAGTTCGGGCCACCCGTGCCTTTCCATTTCCTATTGCCCTCTCCCAATCCCTCGGTCAACCCTGATATCCAGCTAGCCGATGTCTTAGTAGACATGATTGAGGCTATAAAAAAGCTTGTGAGTAATAAGGTTAAAGGTAACCCTACTGTCGACGGCAAAGGTAAAAACAATGATCAACTTATATCGAGACTGGCTCAGAATAAACCTAAACCAAGTATTGATCAAAAGCCCATAGTCCTCAGTGAAGACTCGGACTCTGACATCTAACGCTTCCTAGCTAGTGAGTACCCTTACTCCCAAGGTCTGTGCTTCGAGCCACCCTATGACTTCGTTTCTAATTTTCCCCCGTGCTTAAGGAACAACCCTAGTTACCCAGGGATCAAGATACCTAACGAAACCCTCGGCGATTTAAAAACACCCTCACCTGCATTTTTGAAGCCCAGACAGTCGTCATGTGACCAATGTAATGTGTGGTTGGAACGCTACTATACCGACGTTCCCTTATCCAAAATCAAATCATTGGAAAACCAAGTTGCAGTGTTGACAAGCCAAAGGGATAAGCTTCAAGCTATTGACAAAAAGCAGAAAACCATTGGTTCCATCGTATTTCAGAATGTCGAATCGGCTACAGCCTTTGTCAATTCCAAACTGTTATGACCAAGTTGTCTTCTCATCATCCAGGTATGAATTTCGATATCAATTTTGTTTTATCAATTGTTTGGATTAATATAATGAATTGAGTTTGGTTTTCAAATAGCTCTGTCCATTGTTTGAAATGACTCTGTCATAGTTCGGTTATCAAAATGGTTATGTGTGGATCCTATATAGTAGGTTCAATTTGCCAAAATTAAATGTACATATGATTTGGTTATGCGATTTTCCATGCCCATTTTTAGCAATTCATTGACTTTGATTCGGTTTGGTTTTTTTGTGAATCAATTTCTGTTGATAGTCGATTTGGTGTGATTTAATTAGTTTTCGTTCACTCCTAGTGAACTCAAAAAGATTCTGTTCTGTATTGAATTGGTATTCTCGATTGGATTTTAATTATCTTTGACTGATGCTAAAGATATACTTGCTATAATCGTGGACTTGTGATTCATAACGACTGTAACAAACACAAAATGTCTCGATTCGTTTTGGTTTGATTAATGCATGTCTTGAATTAGCATGATTTCTTGTTCTGAGTTAGATTGATATCGAAAGTAGATTTGGTGTTGCTCTTTTGGTTTTGATTCCATCTCTGCTGGAGTCGGATGAGAAAGTTCGGCTAAAAATTCATTTTGGAAATGAATTCGAGTGATGATTTCGTGAACTATCAATTAATTTTGTCTACCCCAATTAGCAATAACAAACGATTGGACAACTCTCATAGATCCTGTTATCAACCGATTAATTTCATTATGATTTCATTTGTGATAATTTACACACTAGTTTTGATTTGACTCGCTAATAGCATGGATTGTTTATTATGTTTAATATAGTGCGATAAATTTGATAAAATGATCATGTTGATTTGGTTTGGATTCGAAGTGATCTGTGGATAGTTGAAGCATCTATTCCTGTTGATTTCGATTGGTTATGAAAACGATTTGATTACTGTTCATTTATCCAATATGATGTTGTTTACCCGAGTTAGTCATAACGAATTAAACAGAATATAGCTATCTCTGTTATCATTTGATTTAGTTTGTTTAATTTGCATACAAGTGTCGATTTGAATGAGGCTTTTAGCAATCAAATATCTTTTGATAGTTTGAATGTATTTTTTAAGATTTGCATTGATTTTTAATGTGATTCTGTGTTTGATTTAGACCAGCTAGAGAATCATCAATTTCATCAGCAAAATATCCTCTTAACTTGTCCAATTTTGACCTCTTTTAGGTACATTCGAATTGCATTGGATATGTTGTGGTAGTCTAGGAGATATTTGTGTGATATAGTTTCATTTTTAAGTTGTTAGTTTGAGTTAGAAATACAAACTTGGGATATTTTCCCAGATTTTCTGTAAACAGTTTTGATAACTTCCACAGGGATGTTTTACCCTATGGAAGGTCTTTAAATACTTATTATTTTTTTTAATAAGGATCATCCTCACTTGTGGGAGAACCAGGCTATGGATTTCTGATACAAACTGAGATGAAAGTTGATGTTTTGTTGCAGCTTTCTCTTTCAATATATCAAACTTCTGTTTCAAGTTTATGCATGTCAGTTTGCAGTTGATTATAGACTACTTTAGCTATCATAATCTATTGCAGGATGATATGATTTGATTAATGTGTTATCCATATCTGATCTCTTTCATTATTTAAAAGTACAACAATTACTTAGTTTCAATTAATGAATCACAAATTTCTCTTCTTCGTTAATTGAATCAATTCGTATAGATCTTTGCATACATGTTTATCTAACTGTGAATATTTATAAATCGTAAGATTGTTGTAGTTTTTATGACTTGTTTGTCCTGTAATCATATTTGAAGAGCACAACAGCTTCTAGTTTATGAGAAGCTCATGGATAATTTGGTGCAGGTTTCCTCCCTCCGATCAGCTAAGACAATCATCATACAGGACAAACCTGGAGCATTTCTTCAGGTTAGTTTGTTATTTATTTGATAGTTAATTTGTTAGTATAATATAAGTAGTTTAGTTAGATATATGTAGTTTAGATTTGTAGTTAGAGTTAGTATATTAGTTGTTTAGTTTAGATAGTTTTTATTCTAGTTCTTTTTCATAAAATCGTAAAAATAAAAAATAAACAATAGCTCTCATTGTCTTAGGACAGAATATAAATGAGTTTTTCAGGTTTTCATTCAAATCTGTAAATTTTAAATATTGTACATTTGTGAATAAGATTTATTTCTGTTAGTAGTTAGATATTTAATTTCTTAGAGTTAGCATAGTATTAGATAGTAGATTAGAATAGTTAGATTTGTTTAGTTTGTCTTAATAGTTATTTTTAGTTAGGTTAGTTTATTAGTTTGTTTTAATAGTTATTTCAGTTAGATTAGTTAGTTTAGAGTAGTTTTCTTTTGTTTCCTTAGGACATAGATCGGCTAATGGAGCCGCTAAACCCGTCAGGGTGGTTCATCCCAAACGGCTTGGGTTATTTAGACAACCCTGGACCGGTTCCACTCTCCCAGTTGACAGACAGTCAATTTCGCCCGTCAACAAGGAGTTGAGACTAGAAGAAGAATGCGTTCACCAGAACAAATGCACCTAACACTCACATCTATAATTGAACCAACATGTTTTGAAGAGGTCATCAAGGATGAATTTTGTAATAAGGCCATGGATGAAGAATTAGATCAAATAGAAAAAAATGACACTTGGGAATTGGTTCCAAGACCAAAGGATAAGAATGTGATCAACACAAAGTGGGTATATAAGAATAAATTGAATGAATATGGACAAGCTACAAGGAATAAAGATATATTAGTATGTAAAGGATATGCAAAGGTTGAAGGAATCGACTTTGAAGAGTCATTTTCCCCAGTTGTCAGAATGGAAGCAATCAGATTGCTTTTATCTTATGCATGCTCCAAAAATATTAAAGTGTATCATATGGATGTAAAATTAGATTTTATGAATGGGGAACTTGAAGAAGAAGTCTACATTGAACAACCAAAAGGATTTAAGTTGTCAAAGAATGAAAATTATGTGTGTAAATTAAAGAAGGCCTTGTATGGTCTAAAACAGGATCCTAAAGCATGGTACTCTAGACTGGATAAATATCTACAGAAGACACGGTTTAGCAAATGAAGTGCATACAACAAACTCTACATCAAGGTAAGTCAAGATAGTATTTTATTAATTGAATTTTATGTTGATGATATTATTGGTAGTGATGATGACAGGTTAAGCCAGATATTTGCAAAGGATATGCATAATGAATTTGAATGTCATTACTTGGAGAACTATCCTTCTTTATGGGACTTCAGATACATCAAAGAAACCAATGAATTTTTATTTCTCAAACCAAGTATATCATATAAATGCTAAAGAGGTTTAGAATGGAAGATTGCAAACCCGTTATCACTCCCATGCAAACTAGTTACAAGTTGAGCAAAGATGATTATTCAAAGTCTACATATCAGAGACAATACATGTCAATGATTGGTATCCTACTATATGTGACAGAATCCAGACTAGATGTAATGTAGGTAGTTGGATAGGTGGCATGATTTCAAGCAACACCAAAGGAATCACATGTATTATAAGTGAAGAGGATTTTCAGATATCTCAAAGGAACATAAGAGTTTGGATTATGGTATTCAAAATAAAAGGATCTATCATTTATTGCCTACATAGATGAAGATTGGGCAGGTTGTATTGATGACCAACAAAGCACCAGTGGAGCAACGTTCTACTTGGCGGAATGTTTAATATCATGGCTAAGAAAGAAAAAAATCATCGGTATCTTTATCTATAGCCGAGGCAGAGTATATTTTAGTAGCGGCATGTTGTACATAGGTTCTTTGGATGAAACAAACTCTGAAAGATATACAGGTTGAGTATGATGATCCCATTCCAATCTATTGTGATAATACAAGTGCCATTAGTATCTCAAAGAACCTAGTGATGTACTCCAAGACAAAGTGCATTCCAATCAAGTATCACTTTCTATGGGAACAAGTTGTAGAAAAGAACATCAGAGTTGAGTATCTGAGCACAAAAGAACAAGTGGAAGACATCTTTACAAAACCACTTCCACGGGAAGCCTTTGATTATCTTCGCCAGAGACTCAGAGTTATTTCTACTCCAAAATGAATGCTTTTGAATGCTTATCTTATATGTCTTAGATGTACATGAGGAAACACCATAAAGAGGACAGTTCAGTTAGGGGGAGCAGCTCTAGATTTAAAAATACCTCTGCCATTGATGACAAAGGGGGAGAGATTTATCATATGTAGAGGATAGAGGCATGGTTCTAGAGGGAGCATGAGCGATATAACTTTAGTATTGCATGACATAATTTCAGTATTGCATCAGAGTGTTTCCATCAATTACAAAGGGGGAGATTGTTGATTAAGGTTGGTTGTCATTGATGTCAACTCTTGAAGGAAGTTGAAAAACCCATGTTTTGGTAATGGAGACAAGTTTGTTTGATGGATAATGGTATGTGTTTTGATATATTTTCAGGTAAGAATATATAATATGGATAGTACATTCCATGACATTTCCAGTGGCATGTGGAACGTGTTGATGGGAAAAATTGACCGTCTATCAAATGGAAGAGCAAGTCCAGTCCGGGGTTGTCTAAATAACCCAAGCCACTTGGTGTAACTCATTTTGATGGGTTTAATGGCTCCGTTAGCCAATCTAAGAATCCTAAAAGAAACAAATAAAAGAGAGAAACAACTAACTAATTACTAAACACACTATATATATGTACATATGTTCAAATGTAACTATAGTAGTTGTATTTAAGCAGAAGATATACAAGTCTCATTTATTTACATGATTTACAAGTTGCAAGTTTTAATTGAAACTTACGAAAATCAATGGAAAAATGATTGCTTCTAGGAAGCAGATAAAGAAAGCACATAAAAATATTTATTGTCTTTCTTTTATAAATTTAAAGAATCTTGCAAAAAAGTTAATGAAATATGAACATGTGGATAGTCAAAGATGAACCATACATCCTAGTTTCAATGATATGTAAATGACAGAAAAATACAAATAAGATATCATGTCAGTGAATTAGTGAGGTGTATCCAAGCATCTGCATGAGTGGTGAACATCCAACTGCCATGTCCAAGAGAGAAATATGCAATGAACCTTATGACTGTTCTAAATAAATTCATAACATGTATTGACAGCTTAGGTTTTAATGACAGAAAAGGAAACACAAACATAAACCTGTGATCTCATAATTATACATGATTACAACAAGATAAATCTGGAAGCAATCTATGCATTTTATCATTCAATTTAAAATTCAAAGATAAATCTCATTATTTAAATCAAAGATATCATCACAACATTTGTAATTTGAGAAGCAAATGATAGATGGTATTTATAATATAAACCTCCTACACATCACAAATCATTTAATCTAAAGATATCAGACCTGCACATGTAACAGGATTAAAAATAACATAAATAACAACATTATAAACAAAAATCTAAAGACAAAATGCATATATGTCATTCTATTAAGTTTTTGGAATCACTTGTCCATTCTGTAGTCCTGGAAGAATTGTTTTGGATAATAGACTTTAAAGATTGAAAAAATTAATACATAAATGATAATAATTAAACATGTACTAATAAAAAAGACTAAAGCTATTTAAATCAATGCATAATCAATTATTCAAAGAATATGAATATTATAATGAAAATGAAACCATTTTACTCACAGGACAAAAGTCATTAAGCAACCTGGAATTCCATATTATTCTTTAAAAATATTTGTCCATTCTCCTGAAGATTCCAACCATCCATTACTCCATTTGAAAAGAAATAAAAAGTTTACAAAAGCAATAATATACAAAAGAGAACGAATTAAAATCCTCCTCTCCAATTATTTTATCTCTATGGCTCTGAACTTTCTCATATATTTATACAATGAATGAATAATCTGGGCGTCACTATTAATTTTCGCCACCTAAAATTTGCCTCATAAAAAGACATCAATATCTCTCAAATCATGCATGGTTTTGGGAAAATATCTACGCTAAAGGTAAATGGGTCCATTTGGGTTTTGGTTTTTCAACCGTTTCTTCAAATTCCTCACGGTTTGGCTACAATCAGTTCTGCAAAATCGCGTGTATGATCTTGAAGCCTTTCCAAATTTTATCTGTTGTTGCTCATAAAATTATTTGCAGCAATCCAAACTTATTTCTGGATCAATCATATTGAACGTATTTGGATAATAAAATCAAGCCATGATCAGATCCGTATCAAATATTTGATAATAGAAACCTGTGAAACAAAAAGAAACCTAAATTAATAACTTAAAAATTGTGAATAAGACAAAATCTAGAAAAATAAAAAATGAATTTAAACTAACTATAACTTATAAACAAACATTGTTTATAATTTGCTTTCAAATACTATCTAGAAGCTTCAAGTTAATGGAGAAAAATATTAATTTTGGTTTTTTACAAAATCAAACAAATGATAGATAATTCTTTTATTATTATTATTTTGAAATGAAATGCAAAATGAGAAAAGAATTTAATTAATTAATATCACCAAATGATTTCATGAAAATGAGAAACTAATCAAGATATTATTTGATGAAGTATTGAACACATTATGAAAAATAGTCAAACTTGCTAATGAGCAAAAGAAAGAACACATAATCATAATTTAAACGAAAGTAAACATTTAATAAAAATTAATGTTTTTGTTTAAATTGAGATTTTTATGCTCATTTCTAACTTTTGACATATACTCTTGTAATGAATGTCTCATACTATAGTGAATGTCTTAAGTTTGTCTCAAAGAAAGCCAAGGTATGGAACTATTTGAAAAGGTTGATTCTGTAACTCATTATAATTATCAAGATTCTAATAGGGTCCTTTTAAATTTTGTAAAAATATAGGGGGAGTTGTTGGGGCCCAACAAATGGTGACTTACTGGGTGAAGCACTTATCTCTGATCTGGTAATATTTCATCTTAAGAAGAAAATAATAAGACTTGAAAAAGGATTTAATCTCCTTGAAATAAATTCACTCCGAGACCATATAGTATTAGGATAAGCTCAATGTTATAACCAGACAATAGAATTTTCTTTGTAGGGGATTATAACCTGAAATAATGTCTTAATCAAATAGTCACGATGTTTATAAAAGAACTTCAATACTGTTGACAAAGCCACTGCTTCCAGCGGGTGTCCATAGCCTCGACAGGGATGTCATTTAACCGACTTAAATGCTTTAATCCCATCCAATAGTTGTATCCACATGATGTATACTTCCATAAAAGCTAATTTAAAAACATATACCTACTACCTCTCGACCCGACATTGCTTCATTGCCAGCAGGCATGTTCAGTACCCCAACAAAGTTGTCTTGGTATCATGTGTGCATTTACCCGCTGCCAGTGAACATGTTTAGTACCCCGACGGGTTTACACACACTTCCCACACATAAGTGCTCTCAACCCTCTTATGCCACTTATAAATAATAATACAATTATAGATTTCTTGATGACAAAGAGAGCGGGATAATACTAGAGGTTAATTGCAATACAGGTGAATAGTTGACGATGTTATTTATTT
>ML786349.1:1582719-1594825 GCA_009831015.1 Picea engelmannii | reverse complement strand
ATTTTGGCCAAAGATAAACTTGAGTTTTTGTATCCACTATCATCTCACTATAAAATAAAGGAAGAACTAAATCATATAAAATATCATGTGCGAGCAAGTTCATTTCTTAAGATAGTGATGCATAAGATGTTACTTTGACAAAGAATTATTATTAAAAATAAAAGAGACTAAAAATAGGAAAATCCTCATTAAGATGAGTGCAGTCCTACTCATGGCACCTTGGGTCAGGGTTGAATTGATAGTTTAAATTTACTTATATCTTTACTTTCCATTTAAAATTTTCATGATGATACTACGTTTTCGAAAAGAAATATTCAATGAAAAATAGAGAGAAAAAGATTTAAAGTGGACTTCCCTGACAACATTCACATTATGGTTCTCTTGGTGTGCCTGCTTGTGTTCATAAGTGCATTATTACACAAAGAAATATTGATAAATAAAAATAAAGGAAAACCTACTCCTAAACCTACTCTAACTACTAAACAAATCAAAAATATTAAGTGAAGTCATGCTTCCAATGTAGCCATCGGAGTAACTTTAATCCTATAACGGAAACAAGATCAAATATTACTAACAAGAATGGTAGAATATCGAAAAATAACAAAAATACATCATACTTACCTTTATCATCATCATTTAAAAACAAAGCAAGCATGACCTTACCATTCCCTTGAACATTCTTTTTGTATGAATCCTCCAGCCATTCTGCAATCTGGTTGTGATATGGGTCACAATGGCATGGAAGAGTGTAATTAAGTTTGGAAAACTTGTCAATATTACGGGGACCTGACATAACCATCTGCCAAAGCCAAAATGCCCCATCCTCCTGACAATTCTCCAAGTGTTCATCAATTTCTTCACACAGAGGATCTAAAAAAAACATGTGATGCTTGCTTCCTAGATATTTAGGTAGAAACAAAGCAAGCACAACTTTATCTTTATTATGAATATTTTTTAGATACGAATCTTCAAGCCATTATGAGATCATGTAATAAAAATTAGGATGCAAACTATGACTTTGATGAAATGGATATATCAATGGGGAACACATCATAATAGGATTCATGACATCAGTTAGATTATTGGTTTCAATGCTTCCTTTGATGAAATTGATCATTTCAAAATGTGAAGCATAAACATTAAAATTTGAACTAATAAAAGAACGAATATGCAATGTAAAATATTCGATCTCCATAAGGATGAGTGCATTGTCTTTTTCAAAAATAAATCTTGTAAAATTATCTTGCAACATGTCATTTTCCCATTCGAGTGATGAAAGTGAAAGATCATCAAATCCGACTTTATAAGTGTTATGTTTGGAATTAGTTTCACCAAATTTTGGCATATCGAAAAGATTGGATTGTGGTGGCAAAGAGTAAGATACTGTGGGTAAAGTATCAAATCCACCATTATCTAAGAAGAGATCGGGATATAAAGAGTAAAAGGAATCAGAAATAAGCACATGGAAATAATATCTTGAGCTATGATATTTAACAATGGTATTCTCAAGACATTCCTCTTCATTTTCATTAAAACTTTCACTCCATTTTGGTGATAAATTATTCAACATAACATGATCATCTAAATTTGCCTCCTGTAGGATAGAAAATTCAAAACTTTCATGAAAAACAATTGATCTTTCATGTTGATAAGGTACGATTTGTAGATGAGGGTTTAAGGTTTCTTTTTCCAATTGCATATCTACATCTCTAATCAGTTTCATTGGAATGTTAGAATGCTTAAGATCATTTTCATCACCTAAGTCTTCTTCAATAACCAAATTTAAATACTGATTAGAGAAAGAGTTAGGAGAACGAGTACATTCACCTTGACCCAACATCGAATCTTCTTCCACGATGGTCGAGCACTGAAAATACAATGATTTAGAGGAAAAACCAATTTGATTGTCAGTAAGAACATTTTCAATAGATTCTACCTCCCTTGCTTGTTCAACATTTTCAGATGGATCCCTCTCATCGTGTGAAGACAATTCTTCTTGCAATTGAGTGATATTATTTGTAATTGCTTCATCATTTGCGATCGAATATGACTAGATGCAAGCATCATAGAGGAGATTTAATACAAATGACATGTCATCAAGATTAAATTTACAAAGAACATGATGGATTCTTGTTCAAAATCCTTTTGAAGATGAATCGTCATTGATTAGAAAAGTTTGAAATTATTCACATAATTGATTGTAATCATAGATTTCAAAAGAGTCTAAAAATTCATCTACAAACTGAAACCAATCAAAAATATGATATGTTGAAAAAGACTCAAACCAGTGTTTAATCCGACCCCTGAAAGTAAAAGCAAACAATCTGCACAAAACCTTTAAATCAGAAATATCATGCTTGATGCATTTACACCAAAACTTGTTAATATGGTCTTTTGTAGATACATTCCCCCCACCATCAAAGGTGAGTTTGGATAAGAGAGAGATTGTCTTGTTCGAAATAGCAGGTAATGAGAAGTGGAAAGCATGTTCCAACACAGTGATTTGGGGAGTCATGGGAAATTAATTAAATTTGAAACAAAGAATCCTATAAGGCTAGCTTGTCAGTCTATCCCTCCTTCTAGCGCCATTTGTTGATGGGAAAAATTGACCGTCCGTCAACTGGAAGAGCGAGTCCGGTCCGAGGTTGTCTAAATAACCCAATCTGTTTGGTGTAACTCATTCTGACGGGTTTAATGGCTTTGTTATCCAATCTAATAATCCTAAAAGAAACGAATAAAAGAGAGAAACAACTAACTAATTACTAAACACACTATATATATGTACAATGTTCAAATGTAACTATAGTGGTTGTATTTAAGCAGAAGATATACAAGTCTCGTTTATTTACATGATTTACAAGATGCAAGTTTTAATTGAAACTTACGAAAATCAATGGAAAAATGATTGCTTCTAGGAAGCAGATAAAGAAAGCACATAAAAATATTTATTATTTTTCTTTTATAAATTTAAAGAATCTTGCAAAAAAGTTAATGAAACATGAACATGTGGATAGTCAAAGTTGAACCATACATCCTAGTTTCAATGATATGTAAATGATAGAAAAATACAAAGAATCTATCATGTCAGTGAATTAGTGAGGTGTATCCAGGCATCTGCATGAGTGGTGAACATCCAACTGCCATGTCCAAGAGAGAAATCTGCAATGAACCTTATGACTGTTCTAAATAAATTTAGAACATGTATTGGCAGCTTAGGTTTTAACAACAGAAAAATAAACACAAACATAAACCTGTGATCTCATAATTATACATGATTACAACAAGATAAATCTGGAAGCAATCTATGCATTTTATCATTCAATTTAAAATTCAAAGATAAATCTCACTATTTAAATCGAATATATCATCACAACATTTGTATTTTGAGAAGCAAATGATAGATGGTATTTATAATATAAACCTCCTACACATCACAGATCATTTAATCTAAAGATATTAGACCTGCACATGTAACAGGATTAAAAAAAACATAAATAACAACATTATAAACTAAAAGCTAAAGCCAAAATGCATAATTGTTGTTCTATTAAGTTTTTAGAATCACTTGTCCATTCTATAGTCCTGGAAGAAATTTTTTGGATAATAGACTTTAAAGATTGGAAAAATTAATACATAAATGATAATAATTAACCATGTATTGATAAAAAAGACTAAATCTATTTAAATCAATGCATAATCAATTATTCAAAGAATATGAATATATTATAATGAAAATGAAATCATTTTACGCACAGGACAAAAGCCATTTAAGCAACCTGGAATTCCATATTCTTCTTTAAAAATATTCATCCATTCTCCTAAAGATTCCAGCCATCCATTACTCCATTTGAAAAGAAATAAAAAGTTTACAAAAACAATAATATACAAAAGAGAAAGGATTAAAATTCTCCTCTCCAATTCTTTTATCTCTATGGCTCTGAACTTTCTCATATATTTATACAATTAATGAATAATCTGGTTGTCGCTGTTAATTTTCACCACTTGAAATTTTCCTCGTAAAATGACATCAATATCTCTCAAATTGTGCATTTTTTGGGGAAAATATCTATGTGAAAGGTAACTGGGTCCATTTGGGTTCTGGGTTTTCAACCGTTTCTTCAAAGTCCTCACGGTTTGGCTGTAATCAGTTCTGCAAAATCGCCTGTTTGATCTTGACGCCTTTCCAAATTTTATCTATTGTTGCTCGTAAAATTATTTGTAGCAATCCAAAATTATTTTTGGATCAATCATATTTAATGTATTTGGATAATAAAATCAAGCCATGATCAAATCCGTATCAAATATTTGATAATAGAAACCTGTGAAACAAAAAGAAACCTAAATTAATAACCTACAAATTAATAACCTAAAAATTGTGAATAAGATAAAATCTAGAAAAATAAAAAATGAATTTAAACTAACTATAACTTATAAACAAACATTGTTTATAATTTGCTTTCAAATACGATCTAGAAGCTTCAAGTTAATGGAAAAAAAATATTAGTTTTGGTTTTTTACAAAATCAAACAAATGATAGATAATTCTTTTATTATTATTATTTTGAAATGAGATGCAAAATGAAAAAAGAATTTAATTAATTAATATCACCAAATGATTTCATGAAAATAAGAAACCAACCAAGATATTATTTGATGAAGTATTGAACACATTATTCAAAATAGTCAAACTTGCTAATGAGCAAAAGAAAGAACACATAATCATAATTTAAACGAAAGTAAACGTTTGATAAAAATTAACGTTTTTGTTTAAATTGAGATTTTTATGCTCGTTATAATTATCAAGATTATAATAGGGGCCTTTAAATTTTGTAAAAATATAGGGGGAGTTGTTGGGGCCCAACAAAACGTCACATAACTCCTCACGGTTTAAGATTTATGGCCTTACAAATTTGGAGAACCCTCATGAGTCATGTACAAGCCCCAAAAGGTCAAAGTAGTCAAAGTGTTTTAAGATATTTTTAGAAGGTAAATAATAAAGTGAAGTGATGAGTGTACTATAATTCAAAGTAAATACAAAATAAATTATTTAAATAATAAAGTTAATGGAGAAATTACTAAGTTGACAAGTGGTTAGAAATGGGTTAGCCCTAAAATAAGGAAAGTGGTTTAAGATGGTTAGAAGGTAACCCCTTGAGGTAAAGTGAAGTGATGAGTGTACTATAAGTCAAAGTGGATACGAAATAAATTATTTAAATAATAAATTTAATGGATAAATTACTAATTGGACAAGTGGTTAGAAGTTGGTTAACCCTAAAATAAGGAAAATGATTTAAGATGGTTAAAAGGTAACCGCTTGAGGAAGCTACATGAAAGTATAAATAAGAGGCAATGCTCTCTCATTTTAAAATCACACTTGAGAATATTGAATATCTACAGGTGATTGAGGTAAAAAAATGATATCTAAGCTGAATTTCAGAGAGAAGGTAAAGTAAAGAAGGAAAAAATTCAAGGGAGGATAAATTCTTTTGATGATGTTTTCTAAGGTATGTTATTTACAGGTCATCTCACCATTTTTGCAATAATTTTTTTTCTAGAATTATTCAAATCGTGAAACTGATAGTCCATTGAGAAAACATATCCAAGTATCCGTGGTACAAATTTCAGCTTTTAGTTCACTGCATTTTTGGAATTACACTCCATGGAAAACATGGTTTGTTGCTAGTTCTGAAACTAGTCTAAAACTGGTGTTTTGGGTAAAAATGTCATAAATTATTCATAATAGATCCAAATTAAGTAATATAAAATGTGTTGGTTAGTGTACATGCTTTAGTATTTTTTATAAAATTTGTATATCCATACAAAAAATATTCTGTGCAGGCACGCTCTACAAGTTCACTCTCTAGAATAAGCCAGAATTTAACAAGGTATGCCATTTTTTCTATAACTCCTTTTCTGAGAGGTTCCAAGTAGTGACACCTGGATGAATTGAATAAAAGAAATTGAAGAACATTCTTTACTATTTTCATATATTTATTCATTATAGGTACATATTTATGATTATTTCAAGTTAGGGTTGTTGACTAATCCAAAACTAATCATGTGAGACTAAAGAAAAGTTTGATGAAAATGATAGTCTCTTGTTGTTAAAGTTAAGGAAGGTTTGTAGGTATGTGATCATATACACCAGGTATATTACGGAGTTGCAAATCAGATTTGAATGATGAAATTGATGAGGGATTTTGGTTGAGGTACATGTTGGGTACATGGTTGAGACAAGTAGTTGATTAGTTGGCACATACATGAGGTGTATAGTCGAAGATGTTGGTACACATTGGTGAGTCATAGTTAATGATTAGTTGATACATGATTGATACATACTTGGTACATGGTTGAATTCACTTTTTTATGGTACATTTTGATTACCGGTTGTTTGGTACAAGTTGACGCATGATTGATGCACTTGTTTATGGTATAGGTTCATTACGGGTTGAGGTATAGGTTGATGCATGGTTGATGCATGGTTCAAGTTGATTGGTACAGGTTGTTTGTTGAAGGTTTATTGGTAAATGTTTACAACAATAGATCTCAAAGTGATAGTGTGACAGTGGTTCCATCATTCTAATTATATGTTAGGGCAATTGGATGAGACAAGAATAGGTGGTTGTAGCTAGAGAACATAGGGGATTGTAGCCTCCTTCTGGTTGTAGCCAGAGAATTGGGGAGTTGGAGCTTCCCTCAGGTTGTATCCTGAGAAAATAGGGAGTTGGAGCATCCTTCAAGTTGCAACTAGAAAAAAAAGGAAGTTGGTGCTTTCAATGAATGTAATTCTTCAAGACATATAAGAAAAAACATTATGTGGTTTTCTCTCGCTTTGGGTTTCCACGTAAAACACTGGTGTACTGTGTATGTGTATGATTTTTGATTTGTTCATTTCTTTTTTACTCTGCATTTATTGGATGATAATACTACATTGATATAACACTTGGATTATATGGTTAAAAAGGATTAGATTTCTCTATTACTGATTCAACCCCCCCTGCCCCCTCTTAGTAATCCAACAACCTCCTCCCAATGTTTAATTGGGATGGATAATTTTTGTAAAAGACCTGGGGTCATAATTGTTTCCACCTTATTTTGTTGGAAAACTAAACATTCTTCTATAAACCTTTGAACATCAGTTTTAAGGCCATCCCAAAAACATTCCTTCTTGACCCTATGGTAGGTTTTCAAAAAATTTGAGTGCCCTCTTACCAGAGAAGTCTGCAATTCCAATAATACCTTTTGTTTGAGTTGGGAGTTCTTACATAAATATAAGCGATCTTTGTACCATAGTGAATCATTTTTCCATGTAAATGTATCTGATGCACTGGAATCCTGATGTAACCTTTGAGTGAGAGTCCACACATTTTCATCATTCTTCCATTCATCCCTCTCTTCTATTATCCAATCAGGTTGGATGATGATGATAGCACAAAGAAAGACCTCAACATCTTCATCCTTTCTTGAGAGTGCATCTGCCACAACATTTTTCTTCCCTTTTTTATAGATGATTTCAAAATCATAACCTGATATCTTGGTCACCCATTTTTGTTGTTCTTCTGAAGATAGTCTTTGTTGCAAGAAGTATTTAGGACTATCATGATCTGTTTTGATCTTGAGGTGCCTACCTATTAGGTAAGGGTTCCATTTCTTCAATGCATGTAGTATTTACATCATTTCATTCTCATAAATGGGTTTGTGTAAGTCCTTTCCCTTGAGTGGTTGACTTTCAAAAGCCAAGGGCCTTTCTTCTTGCATTAGGATAGCACCAATGCCATTTCCCGAGGAATCAAATGCCACAATAAAGGTTTTTGTGAAGTATGGTGTGGCCAATACATGAGCTTTACACATCACCTCTTTAAGTTGTTCAAAATATTTAGTTTCCTTTGGAGTCCATGAAAATTGATCCTTCTTATTTAGTGTTGTTAAAGGTGTTGCTATTCTCCCATAGTTATGAAAAAACTTGCGGCAGTAACCCGTCAAACCCAAAAATCCTCTAAGATTCTTCAATGTTTTGGGAATCGGCTAGTCCATCATGGCCTTAATCTTGTTAGGGTCTACCTTGAAACCTTCATGAGATACAATATGACCCAAATATTCTACCTCCTTCACCCCAAATAAACATTTGTACGGTTTGGCATATAGTTGTTTCTCCTTTAGTAGTTGTAGCACCTTGTCAACATGTTGCGCATGATCCTCCAAAGACTTGATATAGATTAGTATATCATCAAAAAATAATAACACAAATTTTCAAAGGAAGGTCTTGAAAATGGAATTCATCAACCCTTGGAATGTGGAAGGTGCATTTGTAAGGCCAAAAGGCATGACTAAAAAATCATAATGGCCTTCATGAGTTCGGAATGTTGGCTTTGGGATATCTTCTTCCTTCCTTGTAATCTAATGATACCCTGAATGAAGATCCAAATTTGTGAAATAGATTGCTCCATGTAGTTCATTTAACAATTCATAAATGACAGGAATGGGAAACTTATCTTTAATAGTGATCTTGTTGATCTCTCTATAATCTGGACACATATGCCATGAGCCATCTTTCTTGAATACCATTACCAACAGTGCAGAGAAAGAATTTTGGCTAGGTCTAATAATGCCAACCTCTAAAATTTCTTCAACCATATGCTTAATTTCACTCATATGGGCATTAGGGTATCTGTACGACCTGATGTTAGGAGGAACACTCTTAGGGATTAGGTGAATATCATGATCATGATTTTGAGTGGGTGGAATACCTTTGGGAATATCTTCAAATATTTTGGAATGCTTATCAATGATCCCTTGGAGATATAGGGGAATGGATGGCTTAGATGTTTGAACATATAGTGAGAATAATTGTGCAATAACACCTTGAAGCCCCTTTTTCAATAATTTTATCATGGCATTAGAGATTATCACCTTACTGGGTTTCCCTGTGATACCTCTTAACTCAATTTCTTTTCCTTCCAATGAAAATTTCAAAATTAAAATCTATTGTTCCTAATGATTGTAACCATTGGATTCCTAGTACGACATCAGCACCACCCATGGGTATAGAAATCATTTTACTATTCATTACATATCCCCCCATAGTAATATTGATCTTATTTCTTTTTCCTGAGCAATTGATAGTTCCTCCATCTACAATCATTACTTGAAACTCTAGCATTGGATATACACAACAATTGAGAGCTTTGGATAATTTATAGTGAATGAAATTATGAGTACTACTAGAATAAATTAGGACTATTACCTTTTTCGTTTTGATATATCCTTCGATATTGAGGGTTTGAGGAGTGTTAATTACAGCCAATGCATTACATGATATTGTGGGAGTCAACTCTTCAAAATAAATCTCTTCTACGTTTTCATCTTGAGATGGTTCTTGTTCTTGTTCTTCTTCCTCTTCACAATCTATGTAGAATAATTTCTTCTCACCACACTTATGTCCCTTACTGTACTTTTTGTCACAATTAAATCATAAACCATTTTCTTTTCTTTCCTCCAATTGTTGAGGCGTTTCAGAATAAGGAGCAATATTCTCTCGATAGATGTTAGTATTGGTCCTTCTAGTAGCCATAGCCATATTTTTGCTTTCAACATTTCTTGCCACCCTAAATTCATTTTGCAATGATTTGGGTTCCCAAAGGAGAACCTCATGTTGAATGTTATACTTTAAAGTTCCTATGAATACATCAACGAAGTGCTCATCTGGAATATTAGTAACCTTTATATTCAATCTTTGGAAGTTCTCAATGTGCTCTGTAACTGAACCCTTTCTCTTGAGATTTATCAATTGTCTAAAGAAGGTATTTCTCCTTGTATCCTCATAGTGTGCTATCATTTCTTTTGTGAAAATTTTCCAAGTGACGAGTGATTTGTGAGAACAAATCCATCCATACCATACAAATTGATTGGGTTCTAAATATAAAGAAGAAATTTGTACCTTTTTTGTATGTGGCACATTATTTAGATCAAAGAATTGCTCCATCTAAATTATCCATGTGATTGGGTCCTTGCCATCAAACTTCATCATATTGATCTTAGGAATGTGGTTGGTCTTCAACCCAAAGATGGAGTTTCTCCATTCTTGATTCATCTTCCTTGTGTCCTCATCATGGATTTCATGGGATACATTTTCACTTTCAGGTGTCCTCTCTATTAGGAAATTTTTCAATTTTTCCATGATCTCCCTTTTTAAACCATCCATCTTAATATCAATTATTGCCTCCAATTTAGCTTCAGTTGAATCCATCATCCTTTGTAGTTCATATTTTTTCACTATATTCTTTTGTAATTCATTTATGTCCCTACACTTTTCTTCACCTTCATCAAGAGTCCAATTAGGACTGTTTGTGTAAGGTAGCTAGAGAGGTAGTGGGGGGGCCCAGAGGGCCCATAGTGATAATAGTGGAGGCCATTCAATGTAAGGTGGACTAGGTCCACTATAATAAATGTAAGATGACTTCTTAGAAGGTTCTACTTCTAGAAGATTCCTCCTCTAGAATGTTCTTAGGTGATGGTAGCACTATATAAAGGAGTTCAAGCAATGTAATGAGACATGAAGAGAAATATTTTATTTGGAGCGGTAGCTCAATAGGAGGATTCCCCCTCGAAGAGGCAAGTGAATAGGAGAGGATCCCTTCCATAATAGGATCCATTGTACGGTGTTGCCCTACCTCAAGGGTTTGATATAATAAAGTTGTGTTTTTCTATATTTTTCTTCTATATCTCTAGTGGTTCTTTTATATTAAGCTATTTGGTTCTTAACAAGTGGTATCAGAGCACTTTCCTTGGGCATACATTGTGGGAAAATATTTTTTATTTTTGCAGATTTTTTTTTTGGAGAAGAAAAAAGAGGGCCGCGACATTCTCAAAATTTTCGGTATATTTTTGTGAAAAATTTGAAGAAAAGGGTTGTATATATGAGTTACTCTCATAAAAACACCCAAGTTAAAAAATAATAATCGTCTGAAACGGAGTCTGGAAGGTCAAAATATTGAAGTTTTAAAATATGCAAATTTTCAGGGTTTTTTCCGAGGATGGCGACGCGATTTGTTTTTATTTATGTAGCATCTGGAGGCCGAATTTTCTCAAACAAATTATAGATATGATTTCCTCTCACAATTTCACCCAATTGCAAAAAACAAATCAGCCGAAACGGAGTCTGGGAAGTGAAGTTATGAGCATTTTAAATTCAATAGTTTTTTAGGGCTTTTCAGAAAAAACGACGATTTTATGTTGTAACTTATTATTCTATTTTTTGGATTTTTTCATGATGGTTGTGGGACCAAATGGTTCATAGGGTGCTCAGATGGCTATTTCTTCTCAAAACCTCAAAGAAATTCTTGAAGCATTCAAATCTCAATTGTATCACACATTGTGTGACACATTGCATGACAAATTTCATGACCTTGCAGATGGCCTCAATAATAGTATTCGTAGTTTATTGGATAGCATGAAGGAGAGATTTCTTATGGAAGACATCATCAGGGATGAATATAATCAAGAAATATATGCTTGGTATGATTTTGAGGACGATTGTGATGATTGGTATATGGATAGTTGTCATTTATGGGATGACAACCACTTCCATATTTTATTTGATGACTCTACTCCACCTTCTGTAGAGAACATCAATGTCCCACATTAGGAGCTAGTTACCAGCGTTCAGTTTGCATATTCTACAGTGGTATTATTCCTTCTAGATTCTGCTACGAGCCTTTTCCACTATGTTGATGGATCTTCTTATTTGGATCCACATGATAGGTGTCAATCTTTGGAGCATCATTTGGAGTTGGTTATTGGGTTCCAAAATCTTCCACGGGGAGTTCACATGAGCACTTGGACATGGGACCTGGGCTTACAATGGTGGTTGGACTACTTCAGCATGGTGGATTTCCATTCTACATGGGACCTTTGTTCTTTAGTCTTCTTCAACATTATGGTCCACAATTATCCATGGGACCCTGATATATGGTTGTACATCAAGCGTTGAGGACAACGTTTTCATAAGGGGGATGGAATGTAAGGTAGCTAGAGAGGTAGTGGGGGGGCCCAGAGGGCCCATAGTGATAATAGTGGAGGTCATTCAATGTAAGGTGGACTAGGTCCAC
>ML786349.1:1560034-1582617 GCA_009831015.1 Picea engelmannii | reverse complement strand
CAAGTGAACAGGAGAGGATCCCTTCCATAATAAGATCCATTGTATGGTGTTGCCCTACCTCAAGGGTTTGATATAATAAAGTTGTGGTTTTCTATATGGTTTCATATATCTTGTGTGGTGATTGTATTCAGATATCTTTGGATATATTGTGATATTTTGTATTCATTCTTTGGTTCTTAACAGTCTGGAGGCTTATTTGGTGTATAATTTCCCTTTTTTGGTGTCATGTTGGCCAAGTATCACTTTTAAACCTTGATTTTAAGGTGGTTCTCCTAGACAATCTTTCTTCTGTTGTATCTCAAACGTTTCAGCCCTTTTGGGTATGAAAAATTATTTTTTTGTAGTTCTCTGATATTTCTTCTCTACAATGCCATAGGTATGATCAAAATTGGATGTGCCAAGTGGAATTTTTGGTAAATTCCCCACAACTTGTTAATTTTTGGCCTTTCCAGGAGATCTCAATTGTATAGCATGCCCCACACAAAATGATTGATATAAAATTCTGAAAATTGTACCAGAAATACTATGGACTGTCCACTATCCAATGCAACCAATCTCACTCAATTTGGATACTCTAAGAAGAAGTTATGATTGTTTTACCTGGAACACCTGCTTGAGACTAGTCAATAGGACTAGTCAGATACCCTACCTTCCACAAGGTGTATCTACAAATGTAAGATGACCATAAGCTTACATTTTTATCAAAGATACATTAATAATTTCTATTAATAAGCACCTAATTTTAGAGTCCGAAATGTTACATAAAAAGTTTTATAGCGAAAATTCCGCGATGACTCAATTCAGGATGATTCCAAAACCCTATCTTACAAAAGTTGTATCTCTGAAAGTATAAGGCCTCAAGAGATGAAATTTTAACCCAACATACCTTGATCCATATATTAAATAGAATCCAAGGGGTTCCTTCAGGAATGTCATAGAAAACAAATTATAGCGAAAATTCCAAGGTGTCTCAGATGTAGCAGTGAAACCCCAAAACCTTGAGTTTTGATACCATATGTTACAAACCAAATATCAATATAGCATAGAAAAACCTCAGAATAAGTACTCAACGCCTTCAATAAGAGATAATTTTAGATAATAAGCCTCTTCAAGGGGGAAACCTCCTTATACACCACATAAATGTTCAAGTACAAGATGATTCCAAATGAAAATGTCTCATTGGTATATATAGGAGACTAGGAGGTACAATTACAAGTAATGGATGCAATCCAACATAAATAAAATAACATTACTAAT
This sequence comes from Picea engelmannii, assembly GCA_009831015.1. Classification (NCBI taxonomy): domain Eukaryota; kingdom Viridiplantae; phylum Streptophyta; class Pinopsida; order Pinales; family Pinaceae; genus Picea; species Picea engelmannii. Next base: position 1,581,360 of record ML786349.1, on the reverse strand, counting down.
GTAATACTCCCAAATAAAGGGGTAATGTGCCACTATTTAGGGCTTAACATTTCCTTTGGTGGAGGATTGTGTTATCACTATAACATTTTTTATATGGAATCCAAGTTTCAGGAATTAGCAAGAGGCTAAACCGGTATAGAGATTCGACAAACTGGAGGACAGGGCCATATATGGTAGGATATGGCTAAGTCTAGTAGAAGTGTGGAGTTGAGGGGATCCGACGGGTCACATATTGTGGGTGCTACAGATCAATGTTCAGGGATCATATCGAGCTGGGAACTAGAGCAGAGGTTAATTCTTGAAAGCGGGTCAATAAAAATACCGTGGTTTCATTTCGGGATCATGTGGTGCCACCAGATGTATTTCGGGGGGAAAATAAGGTGAAATCAAAACCACTCAATAAAACCCAAAAATCACGTGTCAAATTTCATTAAATGTGTTAAATCCAAGGGTCACATGTGGAAAGGAAAATTGGCGGCCAAGGGTCTGTGCAATGCCTAGTAAGCATCGCCAAATAACCGATTTAAAGAATCATCATTTGAACTCGATGGTCAAACATGATGATTCATTATCCCTATAAGGAATTTCATCAGTAGCCCATGATTAACACTTGATGATGATTTTTACTTAAAACATAGGTGAAATTACTCTATTTCCAGTAATTGATGTTTTATTCGAGAGTAGGATAACCGCAAATCGAATCATTTGTCCAATTATTTTACAATGGAGGGAAATAAGATCGTGTTTCCTAGAAAACCAAAGGAAATGGAGAAGAAAGATCCAAAAGCCTTCAAAAAATTGGGAAATTCGAATAGTATGACAAAACTATCAATTAAGAAGAATGAAAGGCATGTTGTACAACTATTGGCAATAATATTTCGTATGAAATCTGTAGATGAACCAGGATCCGGTGAAGAGATCATATTTAATCCTATTATGAAGGATTTGATCATTAATGGATATGCATATGTATACCACATGCAAGATGGCGAGAGTAAAATAAATAATATATGGAAGAAGGAGACTAAAGTTGGAACGATCGAAGGTACTAAAGAAGACCAGCCTAGTTGGCTTGACACTTTAAAGGAAGAAATTGAAAATCTAAAATGAAAAATTTATGACAGGATAAAATCAAGTTCAAGGAATCTTGTGATTTTGTAAACAGATGGTGTTCAGGGTAAAAATTTCAAATATTTTGTTATTATGTTTGTAACGTTCCTTAGAAAATAGGAGTTCAGTTTTGGTACGTTACTCCATTTGTGACCGATATCTATTTTTGGAATCTTGGAGAAGTTGATCTATTTCAGATCCCATATGTAATTTATCTATATATACTGTTAAAAAGAGAAATGAATGGTTCAACTTACCAGAGAAGATCATGCCCTTGTAGTAGGAAAACTTTGTAATTTCTTATGGATTTTAATATAAGAAGAGAAGGTTTTCTTAGATAGTCGAGATTCATCACGGTGTTGATGTTCAATATGTTTTCTTGTATTTCATATTCATAAATATGTTTTTATTCTAGCAATAATATTTAATTAAAATAAATAATCCACCTTGCTCGTTCTCTTTCTCATATTGATTATACTTGTTATGTGTTTATTGGTTCCTGGTTCAAAATTCACTCATGATTGGTGTTTTGTTTTCGACATTCATCCTTCACGTTTCTTCTTCTAAAGCTATATCAAGAGATTTTTCCTTTATTAGATGCCTCTTGCTGATAGAGGTCTTTCCTTTATTTTCCACTACCATTTCATATTACTTATTTGGTTAAACATCATACCTATTTTTCCTCTGTTCCCTATGGAATACATAGCTTATAAATCTTCGTATGTTTTCAAGAATTGACCCCATTGCCCAATGGTCTTTCTCTCCTGTTTTTTCCTACCACTTTTAAATTTTACCCTATGGCAGAACTTGACCTCTGTGTGAACATTACTAAATATTTTGAGTATTTTAAATAACTATATGCCTGAGAGAGCCCTGTTTGGTTGGAAGGGTCAGAATCCAACCTGAAGTTGGTTGAAGCAGTTACCTTTGTCGTTTGTTTTATCAACCGAACAAATTTACAGAGTGCTAACATTCTGGTGTCATTTTCGAGGAAGGAAGGTGTAATATTACCTAGGAGAAATGACAAAGTTCATATCTGAGTACCAATGGTGAAAATTATTCAGACACAGAAAGGTTGTACATCATTCACCTGGCGACTCCATTTCCAAGAATCTAGGATTCAAAATGTTCATGGCAACTCCACTGTCCAAAAAATCAGTAGCCTGAATATTTTATTTTTGACTCCACTCAAGCTTCGAATGTGATTCAGAGACTCCACTGGAAGATGAGATCCCTTGATAGAGGTATGAAAGGAAATCATGGGAGAAAACAAGTATCTAAAGTTGAGTTTTTTCCAAAACATAATATTTTTTTTTATTAATTACCTTTTGTTCTTTCTTGAACATTCTAACCAAATTTTTCTTCACATGCTGCATGTAAATGATGATCATGATAATCTTGAAATTGTGTATCCTCCTCTTAAATTTATACAGATATGTCCCAAGTTTATCACTGATTTTGATCAAAATCTCCCATTTGAGCCATGCGATAACCATGACCAAGTTGATGAGCCTCATGAAACCAAGGCTGATATTTCACCTCCTATACTTGATCCAACACCCTCCAAGACTCATCATAGATACAGACCCTTAAAATTACCTCACATCCTTCATGATTTTCCTCCAAAGAACTATAAGTACCTACCTGTGTTTGATGGGGAACCTTATGCCATCACAACTGAAAAACACATCCAAGAGTTTGAATATTTTATAGATTTGTTTGAGAATGACCATGATGATGTTTGTATCAGGGCCTTATCTCAATCCTTGAAAGGAGATACCAAATAATGGTTTAAACATTTGTAGACAGAGACAATTAGCTCATGGGAAGAATTGAAGAGTGTTTTTTCAAAGTTTTGGGGAAATAATAAATCTCTGGATCTACAAATTACATAATTATACACCTTGAAAAGGCAAAGCAATGAAACTATATCTACATTCATTAGAAGGTTTTCCAGTGTTTATTATGATTTTCCCAAATAAATTCAACCCACTAAAGATGCTTCCATGCTCCAATATGCCACTACTCTTCATCCATATTTTTGTTTCCTCCTGATGGAAAGAAGACCTAAGACCTTACAACAAATATTTAATGATGCTCAGGAAATTCAACACAATATCCAAGCATGTGAATAGATTTGAAATGAGGGGTTGGAGTTTTAAATGCTAATGATTTTGAGAAGGATTATATTCTACTTATTGAAAGAGAGGGCACTTATGTAGCTTTTGATCCACCCCATGATAAGCATGGAGCTGATTGTTTCATATATTCATTTGTAGACAGTCAAGAAGCTGAGTTTGCAAATCAGCTTGTTGAGGAATAGGTTGATGTCCCAAGATTTTTTTTGTTAGATGACATTGCAGATGTTGTTGATTTTCCTATATATGATGAATATGATTATTATTGTGATGTTGACTTCCTAGAACAACCAACTGCATGTTCTCTCTCAGAAAATGCTCATTTTCAGTTGTGTAATGAGAGCAATCAACCTACATATCATAGTTACAAAGAAGAAAGTACTGAAACAGCCAAAGGAAATTATTTACCTTTATGCTTTTCTTCATTTCAATTGTTGAAAGAAAATTCTAATATCATCATTGAAGAAAAGGAATGCGTGTTGATGACAAATTACACAGATTCACTAAAACACATTGATAAGAAATTGAAGCAATATTCTCATGTGTTTGATGACCCTGTTACTTGTTATGTAGAAGGTCTTGTTAGTTCAAAATTGCAGCGACTGGTCAAATATGAATTTGAAAAATGTCGATGTGACAACAATGAAGAAAATGAAGAAATTTTTGAATTAGGTGGAAGAACCCTTCCATTATGCTTTACTTCCTTCAAATTGCTCAAGCAAAATGTTAATAATGTTTCAGATCAGAAACCCTCTAGGCATGATGTTGAATCTGAATAAATCAATATACTTTCAAATGAAAGCTATTTTCCATTATTTTTCTCTTCCTTTGAAGTTTTAAGATCCAATCACAAGAAAACAAAGAAAACTAGTAAAATCATTGTTGTTCAAAGTCATTTGCCTTCTTCTGAAATTGATGAAGATATTTAACTAGATTTCCAGCAAAACAAAGTGTTTCAAAGTTGTCTTTTTCCCATGTGAATGATGTAGTTGTTCAAATTCTAAGTGGCTTGGATGTGTATGAAGGCTCTGATACCCCATCTATGGAGACTTCAAGAAATAAACAACCAAATGACATAGAGTTTCATGAAGGCAATAAAATAGTGTATGTCATGATTCAATCCGAAATGCAGAAAGATCATAAAGAAAAAATTGTTTTACTTAATTCCTTTGAAGATTATCGTTCTAGGACTGAAGAAGTAGAGAAAAGAAAACACACACTTGTGAAGGTGGCCTATCCTTCTGTTTTGGTTCATCGAAATTAAATATTTTCTCATATGTTTCATGACCTTGTGGCATGTTATATGGAGAGTTTTAACAATAAGAATTTACATCTTATGATGGGTTGTAAGCTTAGAGATGAAGATGATGGCCAATCAACATCAATGTCAGTGTTAGATATAGATTACATTCCACCAAGAGTTTTGTTTCAGCCAACACTATCTTTTGATTCAGAAGATTGTTATTTCTAGCAGTCTCAATAGATTTTCCAGCCTCTTGGTGGAAATCAACAGGGTAAATCACTTGAAATCAAGAATGCAGTAGAAAACGTGAAACATGATTTTTGTTTTATGCATGTTTTGGAATATCCATTTGTAGTTTTGTTAGAAACAATAAACAGTCGCAATATTTTTGAAATTATGAGATTTGAATTCATATATAACTTCTCGAATGGATTATCAGTAAATAGGGTTTGAAGAAAGTATGTGAAAAGAAAACAAACAGTGGATAAAATGATGGCATGGCTACATTGACATTATGATTTCACTTTATTGGCAGTTCATTTCAGGAGTTAGGGTAGGTAGGTGTGAATAAGCTTGTGCATCAAGCATTTTGAAGTTTAGGTCTCCAAATAAAGTGTTCAGTTAAATTTTATTAGTATATCTAGCGTTCAAGTGAGAGCGGTGTGCAAACTTTGGTTTCCAATGGACATAGGTGATAGGTCAAGGTATACTACACACCTGTTGTGAGAGAAGATCTGATGGATAAGGCACAAGGTCTACTATTCTTTTCTACCTCAAAGGGAGGATAGCATCATGTTATCACTATAACATTGTTTATATGGAATCCAAGTTTTGGGACTTACCAAGAGGCTAAACCAGTATAGAGACGCAACAAACTAGAAGACGAGGCCATATCTGGTGGGAGAGGGCTAAGTCTAGCGGAAGTGCGGAGTTGAGGGGACCCGACGAGTCACATATTGTGGGTGCAACATATCAATGGTGAAGGATCATAACGAGCCAAGAACTAGCGCAGAGGTTAATTCTTGAAAGCAGGCCGATAAAACTATTGTGGTTTCATCTCAGGATCAAGGGATGCCACCGGATGCATTTTGGGGGGAAAACTGGGTGAAATCGAAACCACTCAATCACACCCCAAAATCATGTGTCAAATGTCATCAAATGTGTTAAATCCAAGGGTCACATGTGGAAAGGAAAATTGGCTGCCAATCAAATCATCTCAAGACACTTGTTTGGGTACCATTCGTCCATGTGATGCCAAGTAAGCGCCGCCAAATAACCAAGTTAAAGACTCATCTTTGGAAATCAATGGTCAAACGTGATAATTCATTATCCATGTAAGGAATTTTCTTGGTAGCCCATGATTAGCACTCGATGGATATTATTACTTAAAACAAAGGTGAAATTACTTTACTTCCGGTAATTGTCATTTTATTCTAGAGTGGGATAACCGCAAATTGAATCATCATCCAATTATTGTATAGTGGAGGGAAATAGGATCATGTTTCCTAGAAAACAAGAGGAAATGGAGCATAAATATTCAACGGCCTTCAACAAACTGGGAAATTCGAATAGTACGAAAAAACTATCAATTAAGAAGAAAGAAAGGCATGATGTGCAACTACTGGCAACAAAATTTCACACGAAATCTGCAGATGAACCAGGATCAAGTAAAGATATAAGCTTGAATCCTATTATGAATGATTTGATCATTAATGGGTATGCAGACGGATACCACATGCAAGTTGGCGAGAGTAAAGGAAACAAGTGACAATAGTAGGAGACTAAAGCTAGAATGGTCGAAGGTACTAAAGAAGACTAGCTTGGTTGGATTAACACTTTAAAGGAAGAAATTGAAAAGATAAAATAAAAAATTCATGACAGACTAAAATCAAGTTCAAGGAATCTTGTGATTTTGTAGACATATGGTGTTCAAGGTAAAAATTTCAAATATTTTGATTTTATGTTTGTAATGTTCCCTAGAAAGTAGAAGTTCAGTTTTGGTATGTTACTCCCTCTATGACCGATATCTATTTTTGGAATCTTGGAGAAGATGATCCGTTTTGGATCCCATATGTAATTTATCTATATATACTATTACAAAGATAAAGGAATGGTTCGACTTACCGGAGAAGGGCCCGCCCTTGTAGCAAGAAAACTTTGTAATTTCTTATGGATTTTAATATAAGTAGAGAAGGTTTTCTTAGATAGCAGAGATTCATCATGGTGTTTATGTTCAGTATATTTTCCTGTATTTCATATTCATAAATGTGTTTTTATGCTAGCGATAATCTTTAAGTAAAATAAACAATCCACCTTGCTCGTTCTCTTTTTCATATTGATTTTACTTGTTATGTGTTTATTGGTTCCTAGTTCAGAATTCACCCATGATTGGTGCTCTATTTTAGGTAGTCAGCCTTCATGTTTCTTCTTCTAAAGCTATATCAAGAGATTCATCCTTTATTAGACGCCTCTTGCTGATAGAGGTGTTTCCTTTATTTTCCACTACCATCTCATATTACGTATTTGGATGAACATCATATCCATTTTTCCTCTGTTCCCTCTGGAATACATAGCTTATAAATATTCATACGTTTTCAGGAATTGACCCCATTGCCCAATGGCCCTGCTCTCATGTTTTGTCCTACCACTTTTAAATTTTATCTTATGGTAGAACCTGAATTCTATGTGCACATTGCTAAATATTTTGAGTATTTTAAATAGCTATATGCCCGAGAGAGCCCTCTCTGGTTGGAAGGGTCAAAATCCAACCTAAAGTTGGTTGAAGCAATTACCTCTGTCATTTTTTTTATCAGCCGAACAAATTTACAGAGTTCTAATAGATTGAAGTGATGGAGGCCCAACTAGAAGGAACTTAGTTTCTTGGTTTCAAAACGTACTGAGATGGAAATTTGTAATTCATTCACTTCTGTTGATTACATTTTAATAATAATACTCTTTTCTTGTCCAATTAATATCTTGCGAATATTTGAATTTTTATTCCATGGGCATATTTGTTATGAATGTTTATGGATTATGATATTGAATGTGCTAACATTATATATTATCATAATATTCTTGTGTTTCTTGGTTGTTGAGGACTAGTTGCAGGTGTATTGCTTTGAGTTAAGTGCTCAATAGTGGACTTCATCGAACATATGGATGAGGTAGGCCTTTTATCCTATCTTGATAACATATTTTTTTTATATAGATTACTTGAGATTAGACTTTCTTTCTACAGTCATTCTCGTCTATTGTGGTTTACACCTATCCATAGAGAGATTTTCCTCGTAACAAAATTGGTGACCATACTGGGGATATAATCTTGTTTTTTGGGGTTTGGAGTGTTTTTCTCCTTAGATTTCCCTCATTTATATTGAGTTTCTTATTGTATGATTGCTTGACATCCTTTGTTCACTTTGAGTCTGAGTTTCTTAGCCTTATCCTTAGCCTAGATGTGTTTTAACACATATATATGTGTTTTTTCCTGGCATTCACATAGATATGTGTGTTTTCCTTATACAAGATGTGTATATACGCACTTTTCCCTTCAACATTCATGTACATCACCCTTTGTTTCTTAGTTTCTAGGTTTGATGGTTGTTGGGTGGGTTTTGATGATTGTTGAGTCTTTGTGGGTCTCTTTTATGACTGATAAGTGTCTTTGGAATGACATGAAACCTTTCTTTGGTTGAATTTTTGGGTGGTGCCTTTCTCATTATTGGTCCTAAAGTCTGCACCTGAATGCTAAAGGGAAGAGCTAGGCCACCTCAAGTTTGGAATGGTTGGTTTCCTTTTTAATTTTGTTGGTCAGTTAGAGGGTTGGTTATACCAAGACAAGAGCATGGTTGGGGTTGGAAAAATGATACATATAAGGGTCCTCCTTGGCTGGTGGCACAAAAATGACAAACAAGTGAAATAATAAAAACAAAGGCAAACAACAAACCACTCAATGAATAATCTGTTGCAATAAGTTTAATACTTAAAACATCATTTCAAGACATTAAACATGTATAAAAAACACAATTTCTCCCTCATGTTGCGATAAAAACAAGTCTTCACCAAGAATTATATTTTTTCATAGGTTGTATATCAATAAAGACAAGTTATACAATAGCCAAAAAAAATGAGATGTACTTTGCACAAATAAAAAAATGTACTCAAGATAAGATAAAAACACATGAAGATTTGAATGAAACACTGTCATAAAGAGTATATTCACCAGGTAGAGAGATTTAATCCATGCAGAGAATGGGTCCAATCAGTTTGTTGTATTGCTATCCTTTCCCCCCCAAAAAAATTGAACCCTCAAAACATACAAAAAATGCATATTTATCAGAGTTGCAGGGGCTCTTGTCCATTTGGGACTAAGACTTAACTCTGCATTAACAATTATATAACAACTTATTAACTTGAATGAAACATTGTTGGAGTACAAAAATGTCTATTTCACACTTGAATTAATAAAAAAGAGTGGTTCTTATCACACATAGAAGACCACTTATTGTGCTTTAAACTAAAAATAGTCTTCAATGAATAGTTAAAAACTGCCACTAGCGATGAAACTGGACTAATGGATGTGTTAGAATGAACTGAGACTTTGAAGAAATTGATTAAGAGTGATAGAGCCAAGTTATACATTAATCATGGCATGCACGCACGTTGTTGGAGGCCACTGGAGATGACTTGATGTGCATTGTGAAAATCTCCTGGAGTGACATGGTGACCCAGTGTCATATAAGCATGTGATTGTGGATGTTTTCGAGGGTGGTTTGGATCCACACCTCTCATACTCCCGCAATCGACCACCAAATTCCACGTACCTCTCAAGCTATACCATGGTTTCAATTGTGGGACCACTCTAGGATGTTAACGTTCGAGCATTTTTTGTTCCCGCAATGAAGTGTGGTCGTCGATCATGTTGCAATATATGATCTGGGAATGCTGATATTTTAGAACCCCTACTAAAGTTTATCCTTATTCCATGTAAGAACTCCCCTAGCCATATTTAGCAATGGAAAAAATTTCTTAGAGCTTGGGAGCTTGTGAACGTGGAGCATGAATATCTCCCAGAGTGACGTGGCAGTTTCTTGTCACTTCGACACTTCGAAGTTTGGGAGATTTTGAATGCTGAGCAGGAATGCCTCCCATAGGATGATCTCTTGAATCTGACATGGTGGTTTGACATCATTTTGTTGATGTGTCATGGAAAGAAGGGTGACATGTGTCACTTGGAAATGGGTGAATGATGCAACCAAATGACCTGGAATGAGTTCCACATGTCTCAATAGATGAGTTCCATGTGTCAATTCCAGATGAATGCCATGTGTCTCCGAAAAATGAGTGCCATGTGTCTCTATCACTTTGGACTTCGATAGTTTTTGTATGTAAATCATGGACATCTCCCGAAGTAGTATAGTCCTGAAGTGATGTGTCATGGAAAGAAGGGTGAAACATGTCAGATGAAATTGAGAAGATGACGTGTCCCAAGGTTCTTGAAAAAAATTCCACATGTCTCAACAGATGAATGCTAGTGTCTCTGCCTAAATGATACATGTCTCAATAGATGACTACCACGCATCTTAACAAATGAATGCCATATGTTTATGGAACTTTGACACAATGGTGTCCGAGAGTTTCATATTATGAAGCATGAAAACATCCCAAAATAGTATGGGCCCGAAGTGATGTGTCTTAGAAGGAAAATGACACGTGTCAAATGAAATCGAGAAGATGATGTGTCCCATGGTGCCTGAACTAGGTGCCACATGTCAGTATTAGATGGATGCCACATGTCTCTGATAAATGAGAGCCATGCATCTGCACTGATGAGTGCCAAGTGTCTTTGGCACTTCGGGGTTTGGGAGTTTATGCATGTAGAGTTTATATAATTCCTGGAGTATTATGGGCCCGAAGTGATGTGGTGGCCTGAAATGGATGCCATGTGTCCTTGGTAGATAATTTCCAAATGTCTTCGACACTTCGATGCTTCTGTCTTTGGGGTCTCGTTACATCGTGGGTTCGATCTTGATTTTAAACCATGCATGATTTAGACACTCCGAATGCACATAAACCATTGATATGCGTGGCATGCTAGATCTCCTCCACTGCAATTTTAATCTATCCGTTCCTACAATCTGAGCTCGAAATTGACATCTTTTTCCTGCAGAATATTACTATGCATACAAAGGAATTGGTGGACTTGGATGTCTCTTGTGCACACGAAAGGATTGGTGGGGCCTACTGCATGCTCAATTAGTGGAAAACATGATAACAAGTACTTCAAACTCAAACCAGACATGCAATTATCTTTCAAGGAAAACAAAAATAATTATGCAAGCCATAAACAAAAGGGAAAGTGACTCGACCAACTAGAAGAATAAAAATTTCTAGGAAGGTATGTAAAAGAGAGAGAGACACAGGGGTGCATACTTAGGTCTTAACATTGGATCCTACCAGGGATAACACTTCCCTATGAGGTGTTAAGAGTAGTATATCAATGCCTTGTAATTTGAATGACTTTCTCCCACCTTCCTTCTCTTACCTCTGCTCTGTTTGCATGCCATGTACCTTTGCCACTATCTATCAGTCGTGCATATTTGAAAACTAAAACTGAAGCAAACCCCAGTGCCTTTGTTGGGCTATGGAGTCTTTAGTCACACACAAACCAACTAATATATAGCTACACCCCAGTGCCTTTGTTCAACTATGGAGTCTCTTATTCAAACAAGATATTCAGAACCAACACATTGAAAAACAATTTGCGAATGAAAAATTAAATTCTTGAACTATGAGCTTATTCTCCTACTCCAAATTTGTTAAAAAATTCTACTCATGTATAAGCATATTTATATAGTATCCATTGAAGAAATTGATCTACCAAATTGATTCCTTGAACCTACTTTGTGAAAATAAAAATTTGAAAATGGAATGAAAACTTTCTATGAAAAAAAACCCCACACTTGGAGTGAAACCATGATAGAGGAATAAAATTGATAAAATCTTCTAAGTATGAAGTCATCCATGTTACACCTCTTTTTTCACCTAGATGAGAAAAACAAAGGTGCTTACAAGCTTAGTTGGGTTAGCTAAGCAAGATAGCAATAAAGGAAAGGGTTAGAAGAGTAAAGCATAAAATAATAAGCTAAGAATTAAACTAGGAATGATAAAAACAATTAAACTATAGTGCATAAGGATATAATGATGTAGGAGCATCACCAACTCATCAAGCGAGCCAGCACATCAAGCGGAGATCAGCTAGACAACCCAACCCAAATTTTTGAAATGCCTTGGAAACTGTTGCGCAAATCTTAAATGAATCATTTAAGAGATAGCGCTTTTGTATATTGTATCAGACCTCGAGCCATACGCTCTTTCCTGAAGTAGATAGGAGGCATTTAATCTAGTTAATGATGGTAGATAGGATTTTAAGTCTAGATTTGATAGTTTTAGAGTCCAAGAGGGGAAACGGATATAGACACCCTCATTGTACATTGTAAAATAATTAAGAGCATTCTAGGAGAGGAGAGAAAGCAGAGACTTTGTATGCAAAACACCCATGTACATGCATTTGAATTAATAGAAGAAAGTTCTGATTCAAACTCATGGTTGGTGTTGTTTTCTCTGTGTATTGATGTTGTGCTCATGAATGTTTGATTTCTTGTTATGCATTTGCTTTGTATATGTTGTGCATGTGATTTCATGTTTCAACTTGAAGACTGAAAGGGAGAGAGAGTGAGGTTCAATTGTTTCTCTATCTGAGCCAGGAAATTCCTGCAAGAGGTGCAGTTGAATTCATCCGCAGTGAGTGCGTTGATGAAGGCTCAGTAGTTTAACTTTTGTTATCATTCACTCGGAAGTGGAAGTAGGTTGTTGAAGCCATGCAAGGAGTGCCTAGGCTAAAGAAGAAGTCTCAGTTGTAAATCTGAGCAAAGGAGATCTAAGACTGCTGTTGCAAGAAGTGCGTAGAGTCAGAAAGATTCAACACTTGGGAAGCTGTTGAATGTTGAGTGCAAGGAGTGTGTGCAAGTTCCTTTGAAGAGGAAGAGTGGAAAAACTCAGGAGAAATAGACCTTTGAATTTACAAAAGGTAAAGAGTAAAGAAGTTGCTGTCAGAAGTCAGAGAGAAGCGTCGCAGGTTGGCGAAGTGACAAAGGAATCTCATGGGGAGATACTTCTTTCATTTCAAGGATTACACAAGGAAGAACGGATGGTATAAATCCTTTGAGGAGATTTCGTGAAGTTTCGAGGATCGTTAGATCTTGCATAAGTGCAAGGAGGTTACGGCGCAAAGGTCCGAAGAGTTTGAAGCTCAGGAGAGGCAGAGTCGTCAATTCAGAATCATAGGAGCCGTTAGATCTACACGTGGTATCGTGTATCAGGGACTCATGAGTTGAATCCCCAAAGTTGTGTAGCTAGAGCAGCGATATCGCGAGACACAATACCCCTACAATATTAGAGCTATTCGTTGAGGAGGACGCATGTAAGGAGATTCTCATCTCGCAGACTCGGACATTGGAGGATCGAAAGGGAAGCCCTTCAGTTTCACGAGTGGCGAAGTGGAGAGAAGGCTAAGAACCATCCATATGAGGGGAGAGGTGGTGGATATCAAAAGATATCATGAACTCGGGAGTTTGCAGGGTGAAAGCCTAAGTATTGGGTATTCAAAGTCGCGAGGCGCAAGGATGTGAAGCAGCGAAGGAGCGAGAGGATCGTAGCCATTCATCTGAGGAGGATAGGTGGCGAGAGATCGAGAGATCTCGTGAACTCAGGAGTTCTCAAGGTGAGAGACCAAGCATTGGGTACTCTAAGACGCGAGGTCGCGAGTAGCGAGAGAAGGATAGCCGTTGGATCTGGATCACAGGAGGACTGTTGGATCCGCACGTGGGATCCTGTATCGGAACCTCGTAAGAAAAATTTCAAGAATTTGGCCATGGGGATCGTGAGGTTACGAGAAAGAGATACCCCAATAGCTAGGGAGCAGTGTGGGCCATAGCAGAGCGTGAGTGGAATCCAGGTGGCACGAAGCCCTCGGGATCTCACCGCGAGAAGTCCTGAAATATTGGCATTAGGATTCATGAGTCACGAAGTGCCAAAGAGCCGAGGTTCATGTGGATGTGTGGAAGAGCATGAGGTGGGACTGTGTGACCGATGGGTGGACACACGTCACTTCGAGATAGGAGTCAACACCCCGTTGAATTCTCGCATCTCGGGAACTTGCGAAATAGAAGGGTGAAAGTTTGACGGTTCAGCCTGCGAGGTCGCAAGGTTGCGTGGTTGCGAAAGGTGATAACATTGAGCCTAGACCATGGTTGCATGTGGCGAGGGCACTAGTAAATGAAGGGGCTATACCCGCATCGCCAGATTGGGTATCGCAAGATGTGAAAGGAAGAATTGGGGGTTTTGAGTTATGAACTCGCGAGATAGCGAGATTTGGCTGACCTCAAAGAAAGATTTATGTGGGTACAGATTTCCCGGTAGGGAAATAGAGGAACCTTCGAGTTCTTCGGGATGAGAAGAAGAAGGTCCTATGAGAATGGATGTGCCTAGGTGGTGCATTTGCGTTAGAGTGGTATCAGAGCGAGAAAATCTCTTTGCTTTCTGTAGCAGAGAAGAAGAGAAAATTTCACCATGCCGCCGAGGAGAGAAAGACAATCACCCGATCCAGAGGATAGGGGGAATCAGAGAGGAAGAGGAAGACAAGAAAAAAATACAGAAATGGAGAGGCAGATACGTGATCTCTGAGCGAGATTAGAAGATATGGAAGCAGCGCAGAGACGCACAGCCAATGCTGTAGATCTGAGTGACTCCGAAGGTGAAGTTGAAGTTGAACAACAAGGAGAAGTTGCAACCAAAGATGCACCCAATGAGTGATTAATTAAGGCTATTGCTTGGATGAGTTCAAAGACAAAGATGGACATTCCAGATTATGAAGGGAGTCTGGATGCAGAAGAGCTTCTAGATTGGATCAGAGCTCTTGATACCTACTTCGATTATGAGGATATCGAAGAGGATAAAAAGGTTAGACATGCTATTAAAAAATTGAAGGGACACGCAACATTATGGTGGGACGAGCTTCAAGAAGATAGACATTCCAAAGGCAAGGAAAAGATAAAAAGATGGGATCGAATGATTGCAAAGATGAAAGAAAAGTTCATCCCAAGGGATTATCAAATCACACTGTTCAGGAGAATGCAAAACCTGAGACAGAAGCTGATGACAGTAAAAGAGTATACTGAGGAATTCTACAAGCTAAATATCAGAGCAGGTCATCGAGAGAGCGATGATGAAAACATTTCCAGGTATATGAATGGCTTAAGATATGATATCTAGGATGAGATGAGTATGACAACCATCCGAACGGTGGAGGATGCGTATCGGATGGCTTTGAAAGCTAAAGAGAAGTTGAGCCGTAAGCCAGCACAGCGAGGCCGAGGTAGGAGCCAGCCAAAAGGTAAGTCAATTTCCCAAGATAGGTTTCATAAATCCAAGGATGACTGGAAGAAGCCTCAGACTAGAATAGAAAGAGGTGGAAGTTCACAGCGAGGATAGCACGCTGAACAACGAAGGTAGCAGATGGAACAGAGTGGAGGATACACTGATAATAACACATTTCCTCGTACCAGAGGTAGAGGAAGAGGCAGAGGTGGAGTCATCACATGCTTCACGTGTGGAAAGAATGGACACAAGGAAGTTGACTGTCCAGATAGGAAAAAGGATGGAGGAGAAGCTCACATCGCCGAGGTGTTGTAGGAAAATCTGCCTGCGGACAAGTAGATCGACCTCTAGGGCTTGACCTTAACCCTAGACAAAAAAGTGCTTAACGTGGACACTAAATTTCTCTCAAATCTATCTAAACTAATACATGAGAAGGAAGGATGATAGAAGTACCTTTTTATCGACGTTTGTCCCTGCACGCTCCGAGTTGCGCTCCAATCTTTTCCTTCTCACTGAGTCCTGCAGGCAAAACAAGATACAACTACTTCCTACTCTATTGATATTAGCTTGAAAACAGATCTACCATTAAATGATAAGTTCATGTAACATCAAACACAAACTAGAAAGAAACAGGCCAAGCATGTCATATTAATGAGAATAACGACAGCAATACTTACAATCGTAGATGTGAATGCGACAGCTTCATTGAGTCCTCTTCATCTAACCCTTGCCTGAAATATCCAAGACCTGGATGACAGCAGCTTCACCGATCAATCTTCTTTGGCTGACTGCAAGTTTCCTCCAAGATCATAAGTTTCACATATCCAATTCTTCCTCCTCTTCATCACCATAGAGCTTGCTTATATAGGCTAGGAAGGGCCTAACCACTTGAGTTATGTTTAGAACCAGTTGGGAACCTCCTCCTTGGATCAGAGATCTTTTGATAGAACCAAGAATTCGAGTTCAACCGCCTCCCAAACTCGAATGATTCTCCCCTTATTCTTCTCACCGGGCTAACAATTTACCCAGAATGGAGAGCGCTCCCTCAAAAGAGGCATCAGAGCGCTAGAATGCTCCAGAGAAGGCCAAGGGAAGCGCCAGCGCTTCAAATCTGAGTAGCACTTCTGCAAAGGGGTGGAGAAGCGCTACAACACTTCTGAAGCATGGTAGAGGGGCGCCAACACTTCTCAGGCAGTTTTAGGGGAGCGTTCCCCTTCCAAACTCTTGATTAAGAAGCCTTCTTAGGTGTTAAGAGATGTTTGACTCTAGTGAATCAGTTTCTTCCTTTAAGCCAAGCATATAAGATGTTTCAAGTGCCTCTTTAGTGTCGTCATTATGATAACACGATTCAACAACATTTGCGACACTTGCGACAAGTGAGAGGCATGTGCGACACTTATCCAGTTGAGTGATTTTGAGGTGTAACAGAATGCCCCGCAAAGTATGAAGTCAGAAGATGTAGAATGATGACTAAAGTACTTTGTAGATACTCAAGCAAGGGTATAGACTTGGAGAACCTGATGAAAGCTGCACACAACCATCCAACAAATATCATGACATATTTCAAAACCCAAGGCAGGCATACCTATGCTTGGGTGATCAATATTTTAAGATATGGCCACCATAGTATACACTGCGGATCCATAATTGTATTGATAAAAAGGTATAGCCATCGAAAATACACTGTGGATCTATACAATGATGACATGGAATGATTGTAGCCATGAAGTATACACAATGGATCTACGATATGACAAGACATAGCCACGACCAATACAAAGTGGATCTATGTAACAGTATATGTGCTTTTAGTCCAGAACTCCTTCGCAACCTGGGCGAGGTGTATATGAAAGTGAATTACTCACCCCAGGGTCTTCATACCAATCCCAATATGGCACGGATCTAACCATGTGTATAGATGTTTTGGCATCGAACATGGCAGAAACCACTTGATTACCAGTCAATGAGGTAAACCGTTAACAAGTGTGAGGGAGATCACCATTAATGTCAATGATTCCCAAGGTACCCAAGTACATTCCACTGAATGTGAATAGATGAGATGAAGTCGAACATTCATGGAATCATTCGATCAGAGGTCCATGATGTAAACCCACTGTCAAATGTGAGGAGGCCTGCCATTGAGGCATGCAGGTCCCAAAGTACTAAATGGTTTCTAAGCCTAATTCCCAGATAATGTGTTGAAGTCGATAGGAATAGACTCGTCGAGGGAGGGCCTTGATGTATCCCTCATCAATGACACGAAACGGACACGAAGATGTAATTGGTAGATCAAGCGAACATGGACTGACACAGGTTTTGAGGCAAGATATTTGGGATGGCTGACTCTCGAGGTAGATACTTCCCTTGAACACTGAGGCACAACAACAAAACATGACATGGACCAAAGCTATGCAGTGGGTACCGTGACTTGCGTCGGGTGACTCAAAGGAGTGAAAGGAAACTCAAAAGATTGGCTCAATGTAGAGGTTTGGTGGATTATGATGTATGCAAAATGACAAAGTGCCGTGTTCAAGGGCGACTCTAAGAAATGCTGAATGATGTTCTCAAGAGACTGCTTGCCTTGCTCCTTTCAATTTTTCCCCCACCCAGATAGACGAGTACCTCTTTTTTAATTTAACGAGCTCGAGGAGGATAATACATGCTCGATATAACTCACCTTTGGTAAGTTCCTCTTCCTTGGTTTAACGAACAAGAATAAGTAAGGGTTCGTTCCCATATGGGTCTGTCGATGTGTGCTTTAACGAGTCCAAAGACAGAAAACTCGAAGGTTTTTTGGGATTATAGAGTTTGGAAAAACACTTAAAAGAGAACTCTCTCAGTTCCTTTTTCATACAGTAGTCCAACGAGACTGAAAAAGGGTTAAACTATCGCTCGCAAGACGCCCTTTCTGACCTTTTAACGAGTGTGAAAGGAAGCAAGGTCACTCGACAATCTTTTCATATTTAGAGAGTCTGAAAAGGGTTTAAAGGAGACTCCAGGGGGGTTCCTTTTTCGTGTGTCATCCATACAGGTCCGAAAAAGAGATAAAACTTTACCCGGTTACATTCTCATTTATTTACGAGCACGAGAAAGAACAAAGACTAAGCTCGGTATGCCCCCAGCTTGAAAGCAAAGCTGGTGGCTTGACTCCAGAATGATCATCAAAGGCTGGAGACATGCCCCCCAAGCTTCAATTCATTCACCGACTTTGAGGTTGTCACCAATTTCTGTGCTAGATGGAGAAAAAGGATACAGGTGGATGAAATGAAGGTTCAAAAATGAGACCTAACGAAAGACTCGACTCGACATCTACGAGATCTGACGAAAGACTCAACTTGAAGGGAGAGGTAATTGTTTCATTTTTTAACGAGCTTGACACAGGAAAAGAACTATGCTCAAGGTTCTAGGTTCAATCCCCAGATTGTTGTTTCATTTTTTAACGAGCTTGCTACAGAGAGGAAAACTATGCTCGTTATGCCCCGAGCTTGAAAGCTAGTGGCCTTTGTTTCATTTTTTAATGAGCTTGCCACAGAGAAGAGAAACTATGCTCATTACCTCTGTTTCATTTTTTAACGAGCTTGCCACAGAGAAGAGAAACTATGCTCATGGTGCCCCCAGCATGAAAGCTAGTGGCCTATGTTTCATTTTTTAACGAGCTTGCCACAGAGAAGAGAAACTATGCTCGCGGTTGTGTCTTGATCATGGCTTCCAAGAGGATAATTCTCTGGAAGGATACCATGTCAAGGGACAAGACTCGATCATGGCTTCCAAGAGATCTTCACTGGATGGAAGATGATCACTCTGGAAGGAACACATGTCGAGGGTCGCGATAGGAGTAAGGAAATCATGCTCCAATAACCCTACCGAAGAGATCACCATGTCAACTACCGGATCCAAATCGTCAGAAGTTGAGATCATGGGAGACAATGCCACATAATTGACATGTGGCGGGGGTGATACTGTTTGCATATAAGAACCACTTAGGGAGGTAACCCAATCAGGGCTGATGAATGAAAGTTGATCAATAGTCACAATTCTTCCATCGTGAGGAAAAGATATCACACGGAAAAGGGTGGATACAATACCTTTCATAGCATAGACATAATCCCGCCCAAGGAGTAAAAAGAAATCCAAGGGGTCTCGGACTACCATGACATCGATAAAGACAGTTTTCCCTCCCAAAGTTACAGGAAACTGAGGAAGGATCCCTAAAGGTTGACTAGTTCCTCTGTTAAAAGCTAACAGATTCTGTGTAACCGGTGCAAGATGTGGACAACCCAAAGCATACCAAGMAACAGAAGACAAAATACTAACGGACGCACCTTCATCTATCAGTGTTTGAGGAACGTCCCGACCATGAACCTGAACTGTAATATGGAAAGGAATGTGGGAGGGAAGACGAGGTCCAGTTAGAGAAACCCAATCAAAAAGGATGGCTTCGTTACTTGGAGGGGGTTCCATAGGAGGAGGAGGAATGCCCCCAGGCACGGTAGAGTCTGTATTAATGAGAAAAACATGGGCAATATCAGGTTTACTCTCTATAAGGAGAGTAGGATCAGTCGATGATTGGGTTGGATCGACCAATGGTGGACTTGGATAGAACACATTAGCACTCTTCATAGGAAGAGTGGGGCTGACTGAGGAAGGGACTGGATCAGTCACTTTGACATTCCTCAATGGAGGAATGGGATCGACCGATGGTGAAACTGGATCGACCACTTTGGCACTCTTTAGAGGAAGAGTGGGACTGACCGAGGAAGGGGCTGGATCAGTCACTTTGACATTCCGCAATGGAGGAATGGGATCGATCAATGGTGAAACCGAATCGACCACTTTGGTGTCACTCTTTTGATGAAGAGCAGGGCTGATCAATGATGGAACTAGATCAGCCACTTGGGTTTGTGGTTCAATCGAGGAGGAAACTAGATTGACCACTTGATCAACCGGACTGACCGAGGATGGAACCGGATTGACCATCCCATCAACCAACGATGGGTTGGAGGAAAGCTTACAATAACCTTTTGGAAGTTGAAATTTTTCCAAAAGAGAAGAAGCCTCGTCCATGCGAGGGCAAAGGTGAGATTGATGATTACCTTTACATAACATGCAAGGGAACTTGACAGTTGTCTTCTTCTTCCCAACCTGAACATCACTAGTTGACGGGGTATCATCAACATGACTGACAGAGGCTGATGATGTGGAGGACCACATTTCTAAGACCTGGGTAAGACCGAGGCAATCCCTCAAAAAGTGGTCACCCTTGCAGAGGCTGCAAGGGAATTTGGGTTTTTGATTGTTCCTTCAATCTTGTTGATCTCATCAACACTCCTAGTACTATTAACAGTAACTGGTTTCTTTGAGCCAACATCTGATGTTGTTGGGGTCTTGGTCCTTTTCGGGCTCTTCTTCTAATTCTCTTTCCGTTTCTTATTCTTCTGATCAACCTGGCTACTTTCTTTAGAGCTTTCACTAGGCGAAGAAGGAGAAATGGAAGGAGACTTGATGGGCGAAGAAGGTGAAAAGTCAACATGAGGTTGATGTGTGGGTGGTGCATTGACATCCAAAGCATTAGGTGCAACTGAAACATCAGGAGGATTCGGGATCACCGGAGTGGGGAACAACCAAACTGGTAATCCAATAGTGAGTCCTGGAAGACTCAATGTGGCAACATATGGAGGACCAAAGTTTCCAAATGAAGGAAAGGTATAAGGTTCCCTAGAAGAAGGGGTTCTTCCATTGGTACTCTTAGGATTCGATGCCATTAGCACTGACTCGACCTAAGGTCCACTAAGTAAAAGAAACAACATACGCTAATAGAATCTAAGAATCACAACCAAGCAAACAGGACCTTCTTTTGATGACCGTACTAGTTGGTGATGAAATCCAACGTCGTGTGATCAAGTCTAGAAGGGGCGGGGATAGGGTGTAACAGTTACAATGGCGACCTGCTTAACGGACTTACGCCTTGGTGCAAGCTTCCATGCAGTAATTGTGGATTTACCCTCCAAGGAGCCCGAGTGAGTTTGACCAATGTATGTTCCAGGTACAGTGGGACTTCCCGTCACCATCACCTTGTGTAAGAACCTAAAGATTATGGCCACTAAGGTTACCAATTCGCAGTCAGCCCTCGGGTGGGAACAGTCGACAGTTCGATCCAAACGTACGGGCAGGGTATCAAGCCCGAAATCAACTAAGCGGAGTCGCCAATTTCTGTTGTAGGAAAATCTGCCTGCGGACAAGTAGATTGACCTCTAGGGCTTGACCTTAACCCTAGATAGAAAAGTGCTTAACGTGGACACTGAATTTCTCTCAAATCTATCTAAACTAATACATGAGAAGGAAGGATGATAGAAGTACCTTTTTATCGACGTTTGTCCCTGCACGCTCCGAGTTGCGCTCCA
>ML786349.1:1538706-1559850 GCA_009831015.1 Picea engelmannii | reverse complement strand
TGATAAGTTCATGTAACATCAGACACAAACTAGAAAGAAACAGGCCAAGCATGTCATATTAATGAGAATAACGACAACAGTACTTACAATCGTAGATGCGAATGCGACAGCTTCGTCAAGTCCTCTTCATCTAACCCTTGCCTAAAAGATCCAAGACCTAGATGACAACAGCTTCACCGATCAATCTTCTTTGGCTGACTACAAGTTTCCTCCAAGATCATAAGTTTCACATATCCAATTCTTCCTCCTCTTCATCACCATAGAGCTCGCTTATATAGGCTAGGAAGGGCCTAACCACTTGAGTTATGTTTAGAACCAGTTGGGAACCTCCTCCTTGGATGAGAGATCTTTTGATAGAACCAAGAATTCGAGTTCAACCACCTCCCAAACTCGAATGATTCTCCCCTTATTCTTCTCACCGGGCTAACAATTTACCCAGAATGGAGAGTGCTCCCTCAGAAGAGGCATCAGAGCGCTATAACGCTCCAGAGAAAGCTAAGGGAAGCGCCAGTGCTTCAAATCTGAGTAGTGCTTCTGCAAAGGGGTGGAGAAGCGCTACAACACTTCTGAAGCATGGTAGAGGGGCGCCAACACTTCTCAGGCAGTTTTAGGGGAGCATTCCCCTTCCAAACTCTTGATTAAGAAGCCTTCTTAGGTGTTAAGAGATGTTTGACTCCAGTGAACCAGTTTCTTCCTTTAAGCCAAGCATATAAGATGTTTCAAGTGCCTCTTTAGTGTCGTCATTATGATAACACGATTCAACAACATTTGCGACACTTGCGACAAGTGAGAGGAATGTACGACACTTATCCAGTTGAGTGATTTTGAGGTGTAACACGAGGCACAGAGGCAATATGCTGAGGCAGAAGACATAGAAGACGGAAGGCCATTGATGATGCGTAAGGTTCTCTTAACACCCGAGAAGGAGGTGGAGGACACAACTCAAAGAAATAGAATTTTTAGAACCACATGCAAGACCAAAGACAGGAAATGCAAGGTTATTGTGGATAGCGGAAGCACAGATAATCTCGTTTCAACCGAGATGGTGGAGAAACTAGAGTTGGAGACAACTGATCACCCGAGTCCATATAAAGTCTCATGGATATAGAATGGACATCAAGTAAGTGTCACCAAATAGTTCTTAGTTGACATCAAGATAGGAGGATATAATGATAAAATACTCTGTGATGTTATTCCTATGGATGTATGTCATTTATTTCTAGGCAGACCATGGAAATATGACAGGAACGTAATTCATGATGGGAAGATGAATACGTATACTTTGGAGAAGAATGGAATAACACATATGCTACTTCCAATTAAAGATAAAGAAGTAAAACCAGAACTGAGAAATACTGTACTTCTCATGAGTGGGAAGGAACTTCTGGCGGAAGTAAAGAAGAAGGAAGATCCACAATTCTTTATGGTCAGGAAACCGAAAATTGTTTTGACTAGCACCAGAGTGGATGACTTGCCGGAAGAAATTCAGGAACTGCTGGAAGAGTTCACCGACATTGTGGTAGACGAATTACCTCATTCATTTCTGCCGATGAGGAGTGTGAGTCATCATATAGACCTCATACCAGGAGCTAGTTTTCCGAACAAAACTGCGTACAGGTTGATGCCGCAGGAAAATGAAGAAGTCAAAAGGCAGGTACAGGAACTGTTAGATAAAGGGCTGATCAGGTAAAGTTTAAGTCTGTGTGCCGTTCCAATAGTACTGAGTCCAAAGAAAGACGGAGGTTGGAGAATGTGCACTAATTCTAGAGCCATTAACAAGATAACCATCAGGTATAGGTTTCCATTGCCACGGATGGATGACTTGATGGACTGTTTAAGTGGGGCCAAATTTTTTTCAAAGGTTGATTTGAAAAGTGGATACCATCAGATTCACATGAGAGAAGGCGATGAATGGAAAACAGCCTTCAAAACCAACGAAGGGTTGTATGAATGGCTAGTCATGCCATTTGTCTTGACGAATGCACCAAGTACCTTCATGAGGTTGATGAATGAAGTGCTGAAGGAATTCATTGGTAAGTTTGCCATTGTTTATCTAGATGACATATTGATTTTCAACAAAACAAAAGAAGAACATCTTAAGCATTTAGTTGCAGTAATGAGGAAGCTACATCAAGAGAAGTTATTGATCAACATGAGGAAATATTCATTTATGAAGACATAACTCATTTACTTGGGATTTTTCATATCATCAAATGAATTAAAGATGGATTCAAGTAAAGTGGAGGTAATTAAAAATTGGCCATCACCGAGAAATATTTTCGAGGTGAGAAGTTTTCATGGACTGGCTAGTTTCTACCGAAAATTCATCAAGAATTTCAGTGGAATTAGCGCAGTGATGATGGACACAGTCAGGAAAAGACATAAATCTTTTCATTGGACTGAAGAGGCAGAGAAGAGATTCAATCTGTTGAAGCGAAAGATCACAGAACAACCAGTTTTGGTGTTGCCGTATTTTACGAAAGTGTTGCAAGTAAAATGTGATGTAAGTGGCTTTGCCATAGGAGCGGTCTTGAGCCAGGAGGACAGACCAATTGCATATTTCAGAAAGAAGCTGGATGAGGCAAAAGTAAAGTAATCCATGTATGATAAAGAATTTTATGCTATCATATAGCCGTTGAAGAAGTGGAGGCATTACTTGATCCCAAAAGAATTTGTTTTGTATAGTGATAACCATGCATTGCAGTTTGTGACTCAACAGGAGAAATTGAATCAGAAACATGCTAAATGGGTAGAGTATATGCATAATTTTACATTTGTAATTAAACACATTTCAGGTACTACTAACAAAGTGGTTGATGCTTTGAGCAGGAAGTGTTTGTTGCTGCAGGAGTTCCGAGTCAAAACATTGGGTTTTGAAAATATTAAGGACATGTATGCAGGTGATGCAGATTTTGCAGAGGCATATGAAGCAACTAAGAATCCAATTCTTAGAGATAGAAGCCCATGGATAGATTACATGATCCATAATGGACTGTTGTTCAGAGGAAATCAGTTATGCATTCTGAATTGCTCCATGAGAGAGAATTTGGTAAAGGAGAAGCAAAGTGGTGGATTAGCAGGGCATTTTGGCCATGATAAGACATTTGCAAAGCTGAGTGAGTCATACTTTTGGCCAGGGATGCGGTCAAAAGTCAAAAAGTTTGTGGACATGTGTAGAATTTGCCATCATTCAAAGGGCAGGAATCAGAATGCGGGATTCTATCAACCATTACCCATACCTGAGGGGCCATGGGATGAAATCACCATGGATTTCGTATTAGGATTACCGAGGATGCAAAGAGGACATGATTTGATCTTTGTGGTGGTTGACAGGTTTTCCAAAATGGCACATTGTATTCCATTCCAGAAGACTAGCGATGCAACTCACATCACAAATTTGTTCTTCAAGGAGGTCATTTGACTTCATGGTTTACCAAGAAGCATAGTATCGGACAGGGATACGAAATTCATTGGACATTTCTAGAGGACACTCTGGAAGAAGATGGGGACAAATTTGATGTTTAGTTCTGCCTATCATCCTCAGATGGATGGGCAAACAGAGGTGGTGAATAGAATTCTGGGAGATTTATTAAGAAGCTTGGTGACAGAGCACCATAGCAGCTGGGACAATGTGTTGCCATAGGCAGAGTTTGCATACAACGGCTCAGTGAACAGGAGCACAGGAAAAATTCCATTTGAAATTGTATATGGCAGGCAGCCAAGAGGAGTTTCTGAATTGAGGGACTCAGAGAAGATAATGACTAAGAGTGCAAACGTTGAAGAGTTCGCAGAGGTGATGAAGGAACTTCACAGCAGGGTGAAGAAACGATTGCTAGAATCAAACCAGGAATATAAGTGCAGAGAGGATCAACATCAGAGGCAACTTCAGTTCGAAGTTGGTGATGTAGTTCTAGCACATCCAAGGAAGGAAAGGTTCCCAAGGGGAACATAAAATAAGCTAAAAATGAAGAAAATTGGGCCATGTAGAGTCCTAAAGAAATTGGGAGAAAATGCTTATGAGATTGAGTTGCCAGATGAGATCGAAATATCTACGACATTCAATGTCTCAGACTTATATCCATACAAGGCTGAGGAAGAAGGAATTGGAAATGATGAACAGCCAGAAATCTAGTGGCAGAAGCAGATGCTGATTGCAGAGAAGCCACAGATGGAACGTATACTTGACAAGAGGGTGAGAAAAAAGACCAGGAGAAAGAAATACTTCGAGTATCTGGTCAAATGGAAGAACTATCCAGTGGAAGATGCCAGCTGGGAGACTGAAGCAGAGATTCAAAAGCATGGACAGACTGTGCAGGAGCTCATGGATAGGAGCCCATGAAAGTTTTCAATTCGAGGAGTATGATGCAGGAGCATCGCCAACTCATCAAGCGAGCCAGCACATCAAGCGGAGATCAGCTGGAAAAACCAACCCAAATTTTTGAAATGCCTTGGAAACTTTTGCACAAATCTTAAATGAATAATTTAAGAGATAGCACTTTTGTATATTGTATCAGACCTCGAGCCATACGCTCTTGCCTGAAGTAGATAGGAGGCATTTAATCTAGTTAATGCTGGTAGATAGGATTTTAAGTCTAGATTTGATAGTTTTAGAGTCCAAGAGGGGAAACGGATATAGACACCCTCATTGTACATTGTAAAAGAATTGAGAGAATTCTGGGAGAGGAGAGAAAGCAGATAATTTGTATGCAGAACACCCATGTATAGGCATTTGAATTAATAGAAGAAAGTTCTGATTCAAACTCATGGTTGGTGTTGTTTTTTTTGTGTATTGATGTTGTGCTCATGAATGTTTGCTTTCTTGTTATGCATTTGCTTTGTATATGCCGTGCATGTGATTTCATGTTTCAACTTGAAGCCTGAAAGGGATAGAGAGTGAGGCTCAATTGTTTCTCTATCTGAGCCAGGAAATTCCTGCAAGAGGTGCAGTTGAATTCATCCACAGTGAGTGCGTTGATGAAGGCTCAATAGTTTAACTTTTGTTCTCATTCACCCAGAAGTGGAAGTAGGTTGTTAGAGCCATGCAAGGAGTGCGCAGGCTGAAGAAGATGTCTCAGTTGTAAATCTGAGCAAAGGAGATATAAGACTGCTACTGCAGGAAGTGCCCAGAGTCGAAAAGATTCAACACTTGGGAATTTGTTGAATGTTGAGCGCAAGGAGTGCGCGCAAGTTCCTCTGAAGAAGAGTGGAAAAACTCAGGAGAAATAGACCTTCAAATTTACAAAAGGTTAAGAGTAAGGAAGTTGCTGTCAGAAGTTAGAGAGAAGCGTCACAGGTTGGCGAAGTGACGAAGGAATCTCGTGGGGAGATACTTCTTTCATTTTGAGGATTACAGAAGGAAGAACGGATGGTCGAAATTATCTGAGGAGATTTCACAAAATTTCGAGGATCGTTAGATCTTGCAGAAGTGCAAGGAGGTTACGATGTGAAGGTCCGAAGAGTTTGAAGCTCAGGAGAGGTAGAGCCATTGATTCATAATCACAGGAGCCGTCAGATCTACACGTGGTATCATGTATCGGGGACTCGTGAGTTGAAGCCCCAAAGTTGTGTAGCTAGAGCAGCGATATCATGAGATGCGATACCCCTACAAGATCAGAGTTGTTCATTGAGGAGGATGCGTGTAAGGAGATTCTCATATCACAGACTCGGACATCGGAGGACCGAAAGGGAAGACCTTCAGTTTCACGAGTGGCAAAGTGGAGAGAAGGCTAAGAACCGTCCATCTGAGGGAGAGGTGATGAAGATTGAAAGATCTCATGAAATCGGGAGTTCGCAGGGTGAAAGCCTAAGTATTGGGTATTCAAAGTAGCGAGGTGTGAGGACACGAAGTGGTGAAGGAGTGAGAGGATCGTAGCCGTTCATCTGAGGAGGACAGGTGGCAAGATATTGAGAGATCAATTGAACTCGAGAGTTCACAAGGTGAGAGCCCAAGCATTGGGTACTCCAAGACGCGAGGTCGCGAGTAGTGAGAGAAGGATAGTCATTGGATCCGGATCACAGGAGGACCGTTGGATCCGCACGTGGGATCGTGTATCGGAACCTTGTAAGAAAAGGTTCAAGAATTTGGCCACGGGGATCGCGAGGTTGTGAGAAACAGATACCCCGATAGCTGGGGAGCATTGTGGGCCATAGTGAAGTTTTGGGATCTCGCCGCGAGAAGTCCCAAAATATTGGCGTTAGGATTCGCGAGTCGCGAAGTGCCGAAGAGCCGAGGTTCATGTGGATGTGTGGTAGAGCATGAGGTGGTACTGCGCGACCGACAGGTGGACACACGTCACTTCGAGATAGGAGTCAACACCCCGTTGAATTCTCACATCTCGGGAACTCATGAAATAGAAGGGTGAAAGTTTGACGGTTAAGCCTGCGAGGTCGCGAGGTTGCGAGGTTTCGAAAGGTGCTAAAATTGAGCCTAGCCCATGGTTGCATGTGGTGAGGGAACTAGTAAAGGAAGGGGCTATACCCACATCGCCAGATCAGGTATCACAATATCTGAAAGGAAGAATTGGGGGTTTTGAGTTATGAACTCGCGAGATAGCGAGATTTGGCTGACCTCAAAGAAAGATTTTTGTGGGTGCATATTTCCTGGTAGGGAAATAGAAGAACCTTCGAGTTCTTTGGGCTGAGAAGAAGAAGGTCCTGTGACAGTGTGTTATCCACAATTTTGGTCATCGTGATAATGTTATGATGATGTAAAATCAAGCTCTTCACTAAGAATACTTTCTTGAGAAAAGTTGCACTTGTCTGTTTCCAGAAACTATATTTTTCAAGAAGTTCGCAGGCTACCTATTCACTTGCCTGCGATAATGCCTTATTCTTGCAGGCTGCATTAAGCTAGGGTACGAATGGTTCGCACTGTAATAACTGCCAGGGTGCAAACATCTTCTTAAAGAGGAAAAAGATAAAGTTGTCAAGCCCTCTAGAAGAGAATCTTCGAGAAGAATGAGTTGGCTCACGAATGGTTATCCAAGTGCTGGCATTCCAGATATCTTGGGATCATTTCCTATCCAAGTAACTAAATTATCTTCTCTTATATATTGAGGAGATTGCTCATGGAAAAAGTTAGAAGCAAGATAGCAAGAGATTGATTGGAGAATTGTTGAAATCTTGTATGAAGGACTGATGCTACAATAGCTAGAGACACCAGCAAGGTCATCACAAGTGGTTGATTTTCTTCATGCATGAGCAAGTGTGTGTGTCAGAACTAGGAGCCATCGAAAGGATACCTACGACATCAAGGCTCAGGTTGTAAGTTTCACTTTCAATTAATTCAATACAGTAATATGTCCCTTTCCCATAAAAATGATGTCACTTTATTACATAACTCCTTGATCATATATATAGACTAGCTATTGAATATATTAATTTGCCTTTATTTCAATTGGTTTGTGCTGTTGTAATCTGAATGGTGCAAGAGCATTGGAGCAAATCTTGGAACAACAAAGACATAAGGAAAGCATTCATAAGGTATGTCCATAATCCTTATCTCTTCGTTCATTCGATAGGCTGGATCTAGGGAAAGTGTAGTATTCTATCCTGTTTTGTTCTAGATCTAGGTGGATCTAGGGAGATCAGTTCGTGTCCGCACTTACAGATTAATCCTGAAACAAAATTGGCGACTCCACTGGGGATCATCCCTTTGTCTTCATGGTTTTTTGAGTTTTCTATGGCCATTTTCTATATTTTCATTTTTCTCCTGTTTTGTCAGTGTCTGAGTTCTCAGGATATCCTGAGAGACCCCCTGGGTCTATAAGCCAGTTTGAATTTTGCTTGCATTTTCAAAATTTTTAGTATCTTCAGGAGTTCTCGCACCGTGTCCATTGAACGCTTGCGAGAACCAGTCAAGTTTGCACCCTGCATATATGGTCCAGTGCGAACACCTCGCACCTTTCCTTAAGGTGGCCTGCGAGAATCCTGTCTTCTTGCACTGTGTAACACTGCTTGCCCGCGAGCAAGATTTTAAAAAAAAATTGAAATTGAGTTTTGAATTTTTCAATTGCTCAGAACAGTTGAATTGTGTCTTTTTGGCTTCTTGGATCATTGACTTATACATCTCTTGCTGTAGTTTTCTTGCTTGAACAGATTTAGGGTTTCTAGGTCTTTCTTGCCTTTGATAACTTGACTTTCTTTTCTTGGCCTTGTTTGGCAATTTCTTTCTCTTTGACTTCTGGAGTTGGATGTGTCTGGTTGGCTGAGAACCAGGGATTGGTAGAGAGTTAAGTGATTTGTGTTTTCTCTTTTTCTTGGTGGTTCGGAAGAACGTTTTCATTCGCATTAGGAAGACTCATTGGTTTGGTTTTTGTTTTTACTTTCATTGAAAGAATTGGTTGGGCTGTCTTTGTTTGATTCTGGATGATTTGATTTTCTTTTCTCATTAATCAAAGTTCTTCTTGGAAAGTGAACAATAATTTTTCTTTCAATATTTTGTTTTTGTCATTTTGAAAACATTGTAAAATCAAATTTTAGAGTTTATTGAAGTATTTGGAAAAATACATTTAGAAATTGTTCATTGATAAGTGATTATTTACATAGACATCTGAAAGGAAATTGAGCATTGCATTTGCATTGTAGTATTGAGATTGATTCGGAAAATGTTCTCTCTCTTCCATAACTAGGATTCATGGAATGAAAAAGATTATATTTCACCATTATCCTTGCATTATTTGGGTCAGAGTCACACATCATGAGTTTCACTTTCGTTACCTTTGATTAATCAACAACTTGTAAAAACGTTGCATAATCTTAAAATTGATCTAGTAACTTTTTCTAGGGATCTGTACACCAACATATTAGCTAGGCTAGTTCTTTGGAGTAGGAAGAGAGACACACTCTCCAAAAGCTCAAAAACACACAATAGAATCTTGAGTTAGGGAGTGTTAAATTCCATTGGCAGCATATTGTCCTGGGACGCCCTTCTAACACAAGGGTTAAGCACTAGGTCGCATTGGTGTTGGCAGAGTTACTAACCCTGCTTTGTTGACATCGGTGTAGATATTGCACGTATTATGGGGATGACTCCGAGGTATACCCAAAATTATGAGTGGAAGACTTTGAGTTGGTTTCGGGCTAGATACCCTGCCCTTGCATGTGGATCGGACTGATGACTTCCCCCCTAGGCTGTATTGTTGTTTGTGGTGACCTTAGTGGCCTATCTCTCTAGGTTCTTACCCAAGGTGACTGTGGAGGGGAAAGTCTTCACGGTACCTGGCATCGACGTTGATCAAACTCACTCGGGCTCCTTGGAGGGTATAACCACGATTATGTGTGGGAGCTTGCACCAGGGCGTAAGTCTATTAAGCAGGTCATCAACGTAACTTTTCCATTTAGCCCTGCCCCTTCTTGTCTCGTTGTTGTGACGTTGGATTTCATCACCAACTAGTGGCTTCGAAATTAGAAGGTATTGTTTGCTTGGTGATTGCTTCTTAGTTTTGTTTACTAGTGAGTGTTGTTTATTTCTTGAGGTTGACCATAGGATTTTTTTTCGCGAAACTTGTCACTTGTTTACAATTGCTCCCCCATGGTGTTCTCGTAGAATGCAAGGATTATCTCCAGAGAATATGGACGATCCTCAACCTACTGGTACACCTGAGGGTTCACCCCATCAGACTGAAGTCCCTGTGGTTACTTCACCACAAGGGGAAACCAGTGAAGTTCTGGTTGTCACCACACCACTACCACACGTAGAACGAACTGACTCTCTAGACGAGTTTAGAGTTACCAATACTATAGAAGACTATCGCATTCGTCGTGGTGAACGACCTTCTGGATGATTAAATCCTTCTGAAGAAACCATTGTTACATATTCTGAATCATCTGTTGGGCCTTCTCACGGTGTAGTAGGCTGAGATCCTTTTTGGTCTGGCAATTACCGAAGAGTTCTTTTTGGTACAGAGTCACCCCCTGTTTATGCAATCAACCCTCCGGTGTCTCTTGAGACAGAGACTACACCCGATACTACCACTTATCATTTTTTCCTTCCTCCCGAGATGGCCCATCTCGCCAATACTATGAGTGTCCATACCGAGGTTACTGCAACTACTCTCCCTCCTATCAATACCTAGTGAATACTTGATGTCATCCCGACATTACCAATTGGTTACCATGCGCTGAATGCTTTGTTGAATCCTCCCAATCCAACACCTCCGCAAACCCCAGCCGGTTCTCCAGGTGGTCCTCATGTTCCCGGGTATGAGGTTCCTCATTTTATTCCGACACTCCCACCTTTTCCTCCTGGTAATCCTAATCCGAGTGGCACCATTCTGACTGTTTCACCCAACACGCAGATTCTCGTTGGTGGATAGGGTGGTACGGTTCCTTTTCTTTTTCCTGGACACAACACAGTTACTACACAACCTATGGTTGGCACACAACTTCCGGGTGGAACTATACCTATAGTCGGGGGACCAACCTCACCCTTTGGACAAAATATACCTCCTGAATTGGCCCAGTATTGGACTCAACTTTTACAAAATTTTCCTTAGAGTGATGGGGGGCAGCAAGTTGTCCCTACAGTTGGCCAACCATATCCAGGAGTAACTAATCCTATTTGGGGTTCGAATCAAACTACTCAATCCCAGGTCCCCTCTCAAACTCAAGGTTATAATCCTTGGGGTTACTATCCTATCCACCCACCACCGAATCAGCCAGGGACTTCCCTCTACGGATAGTTTGCTTATGCTCCTATTGGTTTTCCGACATGGATTCCACCCCAAAGCCATCAGTACCTGCAAGTAAACCGACAGTTGCCTTTCCTTGCTACTTTGGATTTGCCAGATTTGTCTAGGATCCTAAATGATCCTATTCGTCACTCTCCCCAATGGCCTGCTATCCCTGCTAAACTTCCATCGGATATTTCAAAATTCGATGGCAAGCCGAGAGAGGACCCAAATAATCATGTCATGACTTTTCATTTATGGTGTTCGTCCAACTCTCTGATGGATGACTCCATTCGTCTTCGTCTTTTTCAATGAACCCTTACCGGTTCGGCTGCGAAGTGGTACATTGAATTGCCACAAGGTTTCTTTGTTGATTTCAACACCTTAGCTATAGCCTTTCTCACACATTACCAGTTACCAATCCATTACAATACTGGAACCAAGATCTTAAATTCTTTTAAACAAACTAAAGGGACTCACATCTCGGACCATATACATGAGTGGAGACGTTGACGACCTCTCATCAAACTTGAACTCCCTGATCAATTACTCGCAGAATGGTTTACGAAATCTTTCATGAATGAAATTGGAAAAGACATTGCTATGGGTGGTGTTGTTACAAAGGAGCAGGCTATAAGTCGCGCTCAATATCTTGATCTCGTTTATTCACAAACGGGAACACTCTACGATTTACTGCCCGAACTACCTCGTCCTGGTACTTCCAGCACTTCAACTGCTCCATCTGCCTCGCATGTAGCTAATGGTGTGATTGGTACTACTCATACCCACTCACACTCCGTTTCAACCACAACCCCCAAATCCACATCTTCTAATGTTCAGAATGCCCCATCTCCTACCCCTCCCCCTGGTAAAACCTCTGAGGTGAACGCTATTCAATCTACACCGACCGGTAAAAATAAATCAAAGAAAGGGAGAGGTAAGAATAATAATCCAAATGAACAAACTACAAATGCTCCTGTTGAAGAGAAGGACAAGCGCAAACCGAGGTACCCTTGCCTTATCTGTGGTGACGATCACTATACCAAGGATTGTCCTCAACGTGCCGAAGTTTCCAAGTTCCTTCAAGGAACACCAAAACCATCTATGCCGGCTGTCTTGTCCCAACCCTTCCCGTCTCAGCAACAGGCCTCGTTGGTCATCCATGACCAACCATCTACCTCCACAACATCATATGTCTTGATGTGCACCAGTGATTCTAAGAAGAATGACGTTGCAATCGCAACTAGATCTAAAGACTATACTTCTTCTAAGGAGAAGGTTGACGATTTACCTCCTGATCTGGTACAAGCCTCTCCACCGAATCCACCTACGAACGGTCCTCTTCATCTCAAACGACCGAGTCTTGATACAGTCCTACGACCCCCGAAAGGTGTTGTTCGCAAGTCGGCTTTCAATCCTCATGCTCGTGCGGCCCAGAACTACAGTATCGTGGAAGATCTGGCCCAAGCACCTTCAGTGATGTCTGCCCTTGAAGTCCTTCAGTCTTGTCCTACGCAACGAAGGGCTCTGTTGAAAGCTATAGGCGGAATTGATCCTACTGATTCGAATTTGATAGTCTTTGACTTGGAAGAACATGTTCCAAGGTTACCTCCTCAGCGTGCTTTTCAGATACAAGTTATTGTCACTGACAAGAACAATTGTCGGACAGTTGTTGATGAGGGGGCCTCTACGTGTGTAATGTCTCTTACTTGTTGGAAAGCCATTGGCTCTCCTCCATTAACGGAATCAAAAAATACTCTGAAAGCCTTTAATGGCTCTGGTTTTAAGCCTTATGATGTTCTTTCCTCATTGCCTGTCACTCTAGAAGGTAAAATTGTCCAAGTTGAAGTGGAAGTTTTCGATGCTCCCTTAGATTATAATCTTCTTCTTGGTCATAGCTGGGTGGATTCCATGCGTGCGGTTGTGTCAACACTTTTCCGTTACGTACGATTTCCTCACCAAGGAAAAGTTGTTACAGTTGATCAACTTGCCTTCTTTAATTCCGATACTCGCACTGGAAATGTGTCGTTTATAGCTAAAACCCCACCGGGTTACAAGAATGTTGGGGTCGGTCTTTTAAAAGATGTGTACTTTTCCCATACCACCACCACCCGATATTCTACACCCATCAGTTGCTTTGATTAATATGATCTTCGTCATTCCTCATGAACTTCTGATGTCTTTTGACCCTTGGATAGTCCCTGATCCTGGAGATCACTCTCGTTTCAACAACGTTATGTCGTTAAGTCCTGTTGAGTCTGCTTATCATATGACTCAATCGGCAACACCTCCTACACCCTCTCCGGAGGAGTTGTCTCCTGATCCTTTCCATGTTATCTTTCCCACTGACAAGATGATCATGTCCATCATGGCCAATACACCTTGGGACGATGGGCATCATTGTTCCATTTTATTTCTAGAACAACACACTCTCGAGAACTACGAACGGATTTCGACTCCGTCGACCGTTGTTGTCACAATGACCATTCCCGGATCTACACATGATGTGTTTACGGAAGGGAACCTCAGTAATATTTCTCCCATGATTCCCATTGATATTTCATTTAAACTTGGGATAGTAGAAAATGTTCACATTGGAGCTTCGTGTTCTCTAGAGGAAATTGTCACCTATACTTCCTTGTTTAAAGAATTCCGTGATATCTTCACCTGGAGTTATGAAGAGATGACAGGTATTGACCCATCTATCATTGTTCATGAGATAAAAATGTACCCTGGAGTTAAACCAGTACGGCAGCGCCTCCGTCCTGTCCATCCATGTAAAGCAACAGCCATTAAACTCGAAGTTGAAAAACTTCTTAAAGCTCGTTTTATTTACCCCGTGGCTTTGACAGAATGGGTGTCCAACCCTATACTGATTGATAAGAAAGGTGGTAGTATACAAGTTTGCGTCGATTATCGAGATATTAACAAAGCTTGTCCGAAGGACAACTTTCCGACCCCGTTCGTCGACCAAATCGTCAATGACTGCGCCGGTAGTGAAATATTTTCCCTCATGGATGGATTTTCTAGCTATAACCAGATTAACATCGCTCCTGAGGACCAAAGTAAAATCGCCTTTATTTGTCCTTGGGGTACTTTCACCTACAGAAAACTTCCCTTCGGTCTGAAGAACACAGGTGCAACATTTCAGCGTGCTATGTCTTATGCGTTTCACGATATTAAGCATATCGTTCAGCCTTATTTGGATGATTTTCCAGCTCATTCTTTACACCGAGTCGATCACCCCAATCATCTTCAAGCAATTTTCGTCCGTTGTCGGTTCTATCGCATTCATCTAAACCCTCATAAATGCATTTTTTGCGTAGAGTCTGACCGCCTTCTCGGGTTCATTGTTTCACGTCAGGGGATCTGGGTAGATCCTATTAAGGTTGAGGCGATTCTCAATCTTCCTCCTCCTTATTCACTACTCCAGTTACAAAGTTTGCAGGGGAAATCAAACTTTCTTTGTCATTTCATCCCGAATTACGCCGAGATCACTCATGGTTTCACACGTCTTTTGAAGAAAGGTTCAGAGTTTCTTTGGGATAAAGTTGCAAACAATGCTTTTGAAGCCCTGAAGTTGTCCCTCACGAAAGCTCCACTTCTTTTCCCTCATGATTATAGTAGGGATTACTTTCTTTATCTGGCTGCTTCCGAGTATACTATCGACATGGTCCTCATTCAAGAGGATGATGACCATGATGAACATGTTATCTATTACTTGAGTAGAAGTTTATCACCAACGGAAGTCAAGTACCAACATGTTGAGAAACTGGCTTTGGCCGCTGTTCAAGCAGTTCAACATTTTCATCATTATATTCTCTCCAGAAAAACTACAGTTATTTCACATTGTAACCCCATGCAACATATATTGACACGTCAATTGCTGGGGGGAAAGTACTCCAAGTGGATTGTCATTCTCCAGGAGTTTGACTTGGAATTCCATCGTGCCACGTCGAAGAAATCCTTAGTTTTTGCTGAGTTAATTTGTGATTTCCCCCACTCTGCCACGGAAAATGTAGCAGTTGATTCGTTACCTAAAGAATCACTTTTCCTTATCAGTACTGATGACATTTGGTACAGAGATATCATTATATATCTCCAAACCCAAACTTTCCGACCTTCCTTGTCCAGTAATGAACGGCATCGTATACGTTATCAGGCTCGCCAGTACATTATCCTTGGCGATACTCTTTACTGTCGAGGCATTGACTCTGTCTTTTGGCATTGTTTGACTTTTGATGAAGCTGAGAAAGCTTTAAATGAATTCCATTCAGGAGCATGTGGCGGTCATATGTCTGGGTATGCTACTACCCAGAAAATCTTACGTGTAGGATACTTTTGGCCTTCTTTGTTTAATGACTGCATCACTGTTGTTCAGAAGTGTCATGCCTGCCAGACATATCAACAGAATATTCGGTCACATCCCGCTCCCCTTCACCCTGTAGTCTCAATAGGTCCTTTTGCTAAATGGGGCATTGATTTCATGACATGTCACCCTCACTCGGCCGGGGGGCATGGCTATATTATTATAGGTGTTGATTATTTTACAAAGTGGGTCGAGGCAATGCCGACATTCGATAATACTGGGAAGACTGCAGCATTATTCCTTTTCAACCATGTCATCACTCGTTTCGATGTCCCTCAGGCTATCGTTACCGATCACGGTAGTCATTTTAGGAATTATATGATGTCAGAACTTACAGAGAAGTTGGGCCTTCGTCATGATAGCTCAACACCCTATTATCCACAGGCCAATGGCCAGGTCAAAGCCATCAATAAGGTTCTCATAAATATGATTCGACGGATGATAGGAATACATAAAACCAGCTGGCACACGATGTTGTTTTCGACATTGTGGGCATATCGGACATCTGTTAAATACGCTACGGGATTTACACCCTTTCGATTAGTTTATGGCATGGAATCCATTCTACCGATAGAATGTTAAATACCTTCTTTGAAGCTAGCTGTAGAGCTCTTACCTAATACTTCTGCCGAAGAGGAATGTCTGTTGTATTTGATGCGATTAGACGAAACCCGACGTGATGCCACTTTAGTAATAGAAGCCCAAAAGAAACGCGTTAAGGCACAATATGACAAGCATGTCAAGCCTCATGTTTTCTCTGAAGGAGATCTTGTTCTTCTGTATGAACAAGATAAAGATGTCCTAGGAGCCAGGAAATTTGAACCTATGTGGCGTGGTCCCTACATTGTCAACAAAGTGTTGGAAAAAGGAGCGTATGAACTAGTTGATTATGATGGTGTGCCTTTGAGTGAACCCAGGAATGGGTTGTACTTRAAGAAGTACTATGCATAAGTTATTTGTGCATGAGTACTTGTATTTTATGTATCATAYTGTGTGTGTGTTACTTTAGTTTTTCTTTTGACGTTATCTGGTCTCTGCCCTTACATGACACTGTGTTTGATTTCCAGATGTCAGAGTATTCACTACCTTATATTGGATTCACTGATGGAGCTAGCTGTAGTACTCAGAACTTAGCTTCCACTGCATGGGAAATCTATGCCCCCAAAAATGAACTCATATCTCTATGAGGTATATGTCTTGGCCGCGCAACCAACAATATCGTAGAGTATAGCGTCGTTGTTGAACTATTGGTTGATGTTATCTCTCTTGGAATTCATCATTTGGTTGTGCAACTTGACTCGTAGCTTGTAGTACTATAGCTCAGTAATGTATATTCTATTCGAAGTCTTACTTTATTAAGGGTATATTTGCGGATTCGCCTCTTGGAACGGTACTTTGATCACATTGAATATGAACATATTCCTAGACATCTTAATACATTAACAGATGCTTTATCTAATTATGTAAAGGACAGACATTTGAACAATTTATAAAACAAACACATTAAAATGTACACAATGTAAAGTAAACCAGTAGAAGCCGTGTATATATATAACAATCAAAGTTTGTTTTTACAAAATATTTGTCTGAAGACCAAAATATCAAAAATTGAAGCTCATGGCTTCTACATAAGGACGTCACGGATGACGTTCACGATAACAGACTAATGTCCTAGCAACTTTGCGGAGCAAGTGACCCATAGATGCAGAGACTCCCACAATGTGACGCTGATCACATCATGGAATCTCCTCTAGGGTCATATCTGAAACATCTACCATAAGGCCCTCTAAATTCTGCTCCACTGTCAGGTAATCCTCGATGTACTGTGGAACTGCTACTGCTGCCTCTCCTCATCGTTGGACAGGAGAACTGCCAGCAGGTCGATATAGTCCAATGTTTGTGTTATCAAGAAGTATTTGATGTTAATCTTTGGGTAAATCTATAAAACAAAAAACATTTAAATACCTTAAAAATACAAAAACATTTAAAAGATAAAATTGGTGTGCTTCTTACCGAGGTCCCCCCACTGTGCATCCTCAGGTAGTGCAAGGTCAGGATCACCATGGAAATCTAAGACAGCATATGCATAATCTTCTACCATCAACACTTGGCCTTGAAGCCAGTCGAAGAACATATCGTCAAACCTGACGATCGGTCTTGCCACATGTCTTTCCATGAGGCGACACCATTGTAACATCCTTGGGTCCCTAGGACCCAGAAAGTGCCACTCATCCTGAATTCTAAACACTGGGACCCTCTCACAAAAGGACACTAACAAAGATCCATATCCGAACTATTTTAGATCTCCACACTTGCATTTGGTCAGTTGTTTCTTAAGACTGTGTAAAACTACGTCGGCCCAGTTGAATACCCGGGGCTCCGTACACTCGATGGCATACTGAAAATATCTCTGCAGAGCCATATGTGGAGCAACGCTTCCTGCCATCCAAGAAATAGTGAAGAGAATGGTATGGAGAGTTATGTCAATCACTCCCCAAATGGCCACTTTTCCTTTCTGTTGTTCAGCTTCAGGCACACAATACTGGGTGCAGTACTTGCTCATTTTCAAACCACCCCTTCTGCTACCGGTCAAATTGACATAGGACCCTCGCCTGGATAACCCAGTCAAGAAATAAATGTCCTCGATGTCTATAGTCAAGGTATGAGTCCCCATGATGAAGACTTATTGATCCGGATCCCACATTCGGATCAAGTACTCTAGCAATCGAACTTGGGCTCTCATGCCCGGGATGCGGAAATATTTCAGGAGACCGCAATTTCTTAAGGAAGCAATGGTTGGAGGGTGATTTTCAGCATTTGTATTATCTTCCTCGTGTTCCTGTTCTCTCCATTCGAGCACCATGATGATGGCTATTAACCTGCATGGGAAACATATGAAGATTGTTAATAATCTTAAACAGGGAAAAATTCATTCTTTTGGCTAAACATTACATAAAATTTTAAACTTTGCGTTGTTTGCAGGTGGCCTATGGCATGCAGTGCGAACTTCTCACAGGCTTCCTTAGGCCCACCTGCGAGAATGAGGCATTCTCGCAGGCCCCGTATGGGCAGCCTGCGAGAATTCCTCTACACGCATAGGGTTTGAAAAATGAACTTAAAACTTTACTTTTAACCAATGGAATCACAAATTTGAACCATGAAAAGCTAGAGAATGGAGAACTTACCAATATGATCCAGACGGTTCGTGGAATGATTACCCGAAGCTCCCGAAAATCAACGATGAAGGTAGAAGGTAAAATGGAGATTTTTTGAACTCAAATGGTAAAAAGGTAAAATGATATGGTAAAATGTGTTATGAATTCATTTTTATTACTTTTTTTACTATGTCAAAAATAGGTTTTTTATATTTATTCATTATTTAACCCTAGTTACTAATATGAAAATGAGTAAAATGACTGGCAAGTAACAAATACGGATGATTATGGACAAAAAATTTATGGTGTGGTGTGATTTTGTTTATTTTCTATGGTTTTGATATAAAACCTCGAGCGCCTTTTATCCGTTCTTGCGCTTGTCAAAAACATAAGAACGTGATCGAGCGTCATTTTATCCCTTTTCTGGGCTCGCTATGGTTACACGAAAAAGGAACCCCCCTGGAGTTATCTTTAAGCTCTTTTCAGACTCTCTAAACAAGAAAAGATTGTCGAGCGACCTTGCTATTTTCACGCTCGATAAAGTATTTGAAGTATGCATCCTTTGAGCGATAGTTTAACCCTTTTTTCGGTCTCGTTGGACTATTGTACGAAAAAGGAACTGAGAGAGTTCTCTTTTAAGTGTTTTTCCAAACTCTATAATCTTGAAAAACCTTCGAGTTTACTATCTCTGGACTCGTTAAACAAACATTGACAGACCCGTGATGGGACCGAACCACTCCTTCCTAGGGTTCGTTAAAAATACTCTGAGGGACTCGTCTGAAGGATGAGCTTATATCAACAAGCATATGTGATCCTCTTCAAGCTTGCTTAAAAATAAAGAGGTACTTGCCAGAAATGGTGGGGGAAAATTTGGGAAAGGGATATGTTTCATCTTTGTGTTAATTGGCAGTAAGTGTCGCTCTTGAACATGACACCCCCTATTCGTCATCTGAAGCTGGTTTGGGTAATTCATTCGTCTCTCATTCGATTCGATAAAAAGGTATTTCCATGTGTTTTATTTGAGTCAATGCTGCCAAATCATTGGTCGTGTCATTCATATGTTCAAGAGAAGTCCGTCTGAAACCTCTATTTTGAGTCGGCCATCTGCAGTTATCTATCCTCTTTGTGTCGACCTTCCCTATGTCCAAAGTCCAATTTCTACATGCTCTGTTTCACTTTCAAACTCTGTTACTCATTTCGTGTCATTGATGGGGGATACATCAAGGCCCTCCTATGACAAGTCTTGTTCCATTGACTTCAGCACATTATCCAGAATCAAGACGTAGAAATCATTCAGTACCTTGGAGCTTGCATGCCTCAATGGCAAGCTTCCTCGCTTTTGACAGTGGGTTTACATCATTGACCGCTGATCGAGAGATTCTGTCGATTGTTCGACATCAACTCATTCATTCACAATCGAAGGATTTTACTTTAGTACCTTGGGAGTCATTGACATCAATGGTGATTTCCCTCACACTTATTAACGGTTACATCAATGACCGGTAATCAAGTGGTTTCTACCATGTTCGACTTCGACACATGTAATCACATGGTTAGATTCGTACTTTGGGCGATGAGGTTGAAGACCCCGGATATTGTCTTAAGTGATCCGGGTTGCGATGGAGTATGTATGATTTATGACACATAGATCCACTGTGTATGTTTCGTGGCTATGTCATCTTAATTGAAAATTTGTCGCATAGATTCACAATGTATTCAAGTGGCTATGCTATATTATGACTGCATGGATCCACATTGTATGATTGGTGGCCATGATCTTTGTTTATAACGTTGTCAATATATGATCTGAGCATGGGAATGCCTACCTCAAAAGGGATACATATGATATTTTGCTAATTCTTGATGTTTGCAGGTTTCCGATTAGATGCACTCTTGGTTCTTGACACACACATGCAACTTACAAAGTCTATTGACTGTCATTGATTCCACTCTCAGACTTTGGGGGGAATTCTGTTATCCACAATTTTGGTCATCGTGATAATGTTATGATGATGTTATGATGATGGAAAATCAATCTCTTCACTAAGAATACTTTTCTAAGAAAAGTTTCACTTGTCTGTTTCCAGAAACTATATTTTTCAAGAAGTTCGTAGGCTACCTATATACTTGCCTACGAGAATGCCTGGTTCTCATAGGCTACATTAAGCTAGGGTGCGAATGGTTCGCACTGTAATAACTGCCAGGGTGCGAACATCTTCTTAAAGAGGAAAAAGATAAAGTTCTCGATCCTTTTAGAAGAGAATCTTCTAGAAGAATGAGTTGGCTCACGAATGGTTATCCAAGTGCTGGCATTCCAGATATCTTGGGATCATTTCCTATCCAAGTAACTAAATTATCTTCTCCTATATATTGAGGAGATTGCTCATGGAAAAAGATAGAAGCAAGATAGCAAGAGATTGATTGGAGAATTGTTGAAAGCCTGTATGAAGGACTGATGCTACAGCAGCTAGAGACACCAGCAAGGTCATCACAAGTGGTTGATTTTCTTCATGCATGAGCAAGTGTGTGTGTCAGAACTAGGAGCCATCGAAAGGAGACCTACGACATCAAGGCTTAGGTTGTAAGTTTCACTTTCAATTAATTAAATATAGTAATATGTCCCTTTCCCATAAATATGATGTCACTTTATTACATAACTCCTTGATCATATGTATAGACTAGCTATTGAATATATTAATCTACCTTTATTTCGATTGGTTTGTGTTGTTGTAATCTGAACGGTGCAAGAGCATTGGAGCAAAGCTTGGAACAACAGAGACCTAAGGAAAGAATTCATAAGGTATGTCCATAATCCTTATCTCTTAGTTCATTCGATAGGCTGGATCTAGGGAAAGTGTAGTATTCTATCATGTTTTGTTCTAGATCCAAGTGGATCTAGGGAGATCGGTTCGTGTCTGCACTTACGGATTAATCATGAAACAGAGTGGAC
>ML786349.1:1488149-1533985 GCA_009831015.1 Picea engelmannii | reverse complement strand
ATTGGTCAAGTCAGAGAAAATGGCTAGGACAGCTCTTTGAAAAGTGGTTGGGGCATTTCAAAGTACGAAAGGGAGCACCCTATAAGAATATGTGCCCCAAGGGTAGGTGAAAGTGGTCTTATCCTGGTCTTTGGGTGCTATTTGTATCTAGTTGTAACCACTAAACCCATCCAAGAACAAAAAATACTTCTTTCTCGACAAGGTATCTAGCACCCGATCAATAAATGGTAAGGGAAAATAATCCCTATGGGTGGATTTGTTTAACTCCCAGAAGTCTACACATATCCTCCACTTACCATTTTTCTTGGAAACTATGACAAGTGGATATACCCATTGACTATCTGAAATGGGGTATATGAGATTGGCTCAAAGGAGTTTTTGCAATTCCTCTTTTACAATATCTTTAAGGGATGGATTCATCCTTTGCTGAGGCTGTATAAATGATCTGATTTGGTCATTAGTGTAGATATGATGTTTGCATGTGTCAGGGTGAATGCCTTTCATGTCTTCATAATCCCATGCAAAGGCATCAAATTGTCTTTGGATCATTTCAATCACTTGTGTCTTTTGTTCTGGTTCCAAACTAGAGTTGATATACAATGGTTTTCCTGGGATAATCTCAACAAGTTAAATAGTTTCTTCCTTATCTGAGGAGGTTGGTGATAAAGTATATAATTGAGTGATATCAAAGTGCCAAGTTTGTTGAAATTCGAAACTAAAAATATGTGACAATTCTGCAAAAGACCTTGGGTATTCAATGCAATTTGTGTCAGCCAAAAATAAGCTTAAGACTTGTTCATCTGATTGTTCTTGTATTCCTCTTACTTGTTCAAGTGTTAACAAAGGTCTGATGCAATCTTCCTCTCCATAAGGGTTTTCTAACCAAATAGCTATTTCCTGTGCTGGTTGGGTAGGAGGGAAGAGGACAAGTTTTTGGCTATGTGTGCCATTGGATATAGTCATCTCACCAGACCGACAGCTGATAAAGGCATCTGCTGTGGACATCCAAGGGCATCCAAGAACCACAGGGTGTCCTAGTTTGGAGGATGATTTATAATAGATGACTAAAAAACCTACTGGATATTCCCAAGAAGCTAGAGTGACTATGACATCATCTATACTTTTTGCAGGGCTAATGACTGACTTATCTGCCAACTCGATCATGGTTTGGGTTGGTCTTAACTGGTTGATTTGGAGATTTTGAATAGTGTCAAAAGGCATTACATTAATAGCTTCACCCAAATCAATGAGTGTGTTTGGTAGAGAAATGCCATTAATTTCGACAGTGACTACTGGATTTCTAGGGTCATTATATTTG
Source organism: Picea engelmannii (assembly GCA_009831015.1). NCBI lineage: Eukaryota > Viridiplantae > Streptophyta > Pinopsida > Pinales > Pinaceae > Picea > Picea engelmannii. Next base: position 1,532,667 of record ML786349.1, on the reverse strand, counting down.
TATGGCATTTCAGAAATAAATTTAGATAATTGTCCCACTACCTGAACAAGGGGAGGTTCCTTCTTCTTCCTTCCTAGTTTCTTAATGCAAATATCCCTTATGATTTTGGCATATATAGGGTATCCTTAATGGCTTATAGAAGAGGTATTTTTATGCACACATTTCATAATTCATCTTCTATATCTCTGTGCAAGGGTGGTTCGGGTTTCTTCACTAATAGTCTTTCAGGGTAAGGTGGGAGATTCATTTATTGGGGTACTTGTATAGACTGAGAAGTGATTGGAATAGGAGGAGAGTCCTCTTCTTCTGCAGGGGTGGTTTGAGTGTTTTCTTCCTCAGAATTATTATCATTTTCTTCCTAAATTATTACTGCAGGATCTTATTGGTTTACAAATTTCCCTAATCATAGTTGAATTTCATAGGTGGGGAAGGTTTGAACTTCTGTATTCTGCACAGGGTGGGTGGGTCGATTATTGGGGTTAGGGATTGGCTGGGCAGGGATTGTTGTTGGTATTGGATGATTGTGGGCAACTTGGTTTTGTGGTTGTTGATTGGCATTTATAGATACTTGTTGCTGCTGAGTAGGGTTCAAGGGGGTTGTAAATTGTTGTTGTATAGGAGGTGGGAGTAAAGCTTGCATCTGTGGTGGGTTGAATCTAGGTAGTAATTGGGAAATTTTTGTAGGGTACTGTGGATATGTAGGGTAAGAGAGATTTCCATACATAGGTCCCCTCCAACCTTGTTGCCAAGGTTGAGTTTGTTGAGGTTTCCATTGTGGATAGGTCACTGGGGAAGGACCCCATTGTTGTTGTTGATATTATGTATTAGGATCATAAAATGTATTGAGATTTTGGGCTCTCCAAGGTCTTCTGGAAGGCTATGGTTGTTCTTATGAGACTCCTCCTCCCCTATACATGGCTTGTAGCTCAAGCAAGGTTGGACACTCAGATGTGGGGTGTTCTAGTGTACACAGACCACATATTTCTATGACATTTAATGGGCATTCTTTCTCACTATGCTTCTTTTGGCATCTATGAAAAAATATTGCTAAAACAACCTCTTCTTCTTGTTTCTTTTTCAGTTTCAAAGCATCTAACTGGTTACTTATTATGCTCAAGATGTATTTTTTAAAGTTCTCCAATAAGTTTCCTAACTCAGTTCTGGTGACAGTCCCTGAGCTTTGTTTTGTATTTTTGCTAAAAGGATCTCTTGGTCCTTTTCCTATTTTAGCTTGTCCTCTTGAGTACCTCCTACAGTAATCTACAATTTCTAAAAAAGGCTTTTGGTGTACATCTCCTGAACTCAACAAGTTTAAAACTTCTATGCAATCATCTCTGAGACCTTTCAAGAATACATTTCTTACTATAGTTGGGTCTGTGGTGAATAGTTTTGACTTTTGATAGTTGTATAAGAACCTTTCTAAGTAGTCTTTAAGGCTTTCATCTTATGTTTGCTGCATTTTAAAAATGTCATTTTTAACATTATCCTTACAATAGTCTTGGTATTTTCGTAAAAATGTGTCTTTCATTTGATCTAAAGAGAGGATTTTATTTTCTCTTAAGCTCATGAACCATCTTAAGGCTGAATCTTTCATTGTAGCAGGAAAGATCTTAAGTTTTTGGGCATCATCTGAGTAGTTATAGCTTCTACATAATATGTCAAACTTGAATAAAAATAAATCTGGATATTCAGTTGACATACCTCTGAAAGTGGGTAACGATGATAGTGGGATATTCTTCATGCTGATGTTTATGGAAATATCCAAGATTGGAAACCCAAAAGTCTCAGTCTCTGTGGCTTCATTTCCTTCTTCTTCTACCATTCTACTGATGGATGGTTCAGAAACTGGATTTTTTGTGTCTCCTAAATGTTCAGCAGACTCACGTTCTGCCTGTCCCAATACTAATTCTTCCATTTTAGGTTCTCCTTCTGGAGCCTCGCTGGCTCCCCTTGAATTTTTTGTTGGTGGAATTTTTCCTGCACCAGTTTCAATTGGATTAGTGGGGGGGGGGGGTTGTTTTTGAATCTTTGGAGCTTACAAATCTACCCTTGTTATCTCTATATCTATGCATAAAATGGAAATTTGATTCTTTAACTGAATTGAAATCCTAATTCTATCTAGAAGGTAAGAAGGAAACCTGGCTTCGGAGAACTCCACTCTAGTGGTTGCGTGGCTCTTCACTCATGTCTTAAACATTTTATCCTCCTCCCTCAAGCAACCTTAAAAAAACAATTATACAAATAATCCACACTTTTGAAAGGGAAATCACACATCAATCATCAAGACATAGCATGGGTAGTTCAATAGTCAATATACTGAGTATGTTGTGGTTCACAATGTGTTGTTGTGGACTTCACTAATACTCCTTCAAATATGTATGACCACTGCTGCCAACATTCATGTCTAAAAAACAAATTCATAAAAATATAGCATATGCAAAAACACAAGTAAAGATCTATAAACAATTATATAATGGAAATCCTAGTCTAAGTTGTACTACTATCATCTAACAGAATTAAAGCTTCAACTAATTTAATGTTTACACTACTGAAAAAAAAATGCTAATTCTAATCTACGAAGATGATGACCTTTGTTGGAAGGTGGGCCCTTGCCACTTCAACAGGTCAGCTACTGAAGTCTACAGTAATCTTTTTTTCAACCCACACATCTCACTCAAATCTCAAAACATAACATCAAACTTTTGTTAACAACTCAACTCATATTCAATCATAGACAATCAAGAAATGGAGATAAATGATGTTCTTCTATTAGTCTTCAACCATAATATATTCTGCAATATCGCACGCTACTTCACATGTTGGTAATATGCTAACTCTCCTCTTTTCCACCATCCTTTCCACGGCTATTTAATAGTCTTAGTCCTGAAACACAAGGAGGTGAAATGATTTGCAAATCAGTCAAATGTTTAAATTTAATTATTCGGTTACATATTTTATCTTCATCCTCGTGACATGAAGTGCATGAGGATGAGGCACTCAAAAAACTATTCTAACATAGCCTTGATAAAGAAAATAAACATCCACCAATTGTCTTGGGCGATCTGGAGCTAAACTTGGTACATTCAGTTCTCTATATTGGTACCAGATCGTGACATGTAGATGGTACCGGATCACAACAATGCGCAAATGGTGGTACCGGATCACGACAATCCACAACTATTGGTACCGGATCGCAATAGATGAGATTTTAGTACCGGATGCATTTGGTACCGGATTCAGACAGTGGCAGTCTTGGTGCACAAGTACTGGATAGCTGAGCTGGTACAGGAAGGCTAGATATCTAGAGATCAAAGATTATACATGGAAAATTGAAGCATTAGTACATGAAATATTTAATTCCTTAACTCAATAAACCAAAAAATGCTTGAATTAACCATACTTTACCTTATGACCTTATCACTGGCTAATGGTAGTGTTCTTGTCATTCACCCAAGATTTAGGTAAGCCAAAAAGGTATAGATGAAGAGTATAATAGGGTAATGGGGATGTCAATTTTGGGTCTCAATAGTGGGCATGCCCCATGCTCATGTCATGTAACTCAAAACATGTGTAAGATAGTAGTTGAAGTGGTATGTTGGTGAATATGAGTGCAACACCCTCGGGGGTGTGTTGATAAGAGAAGAGGAAAATTCTGATGAGGAACAATACTCTGAAAAGTAAGAAATGACACTTGGAGGAAGTATCAAGGATTTAGCGAGCATTGATGGCCCAACAAATTTCAGAGGTCCTCGACAAATATAAAAACAACTGCAATAGTCACAATGTAAGACCCATTGTAACATGAGAGAGTTTTGAAGTCGAATGTTATGGGGGTCAATGACATCACAGAGAAATGATGGTTCTCTCTGTGTCGTTCGAGACTCCTCATTGTAAAGGTAATTAGGGTCAAGATAGTGTTTCCCTTCTAGAAATGGTGCTGATGTCGACGGAAAAGGAAACGTGACGCTAAGAAGCGGAGGGCTTTAGGAAATTCACTGGATGGGATCAGAAACTGAGGAGGTACATGGATGAAGTCAATATGGGTGGAGACTCAAGACTGCCCTTGGTTGGGGATATATGTGAAGTGGTAGCAACCATACAACTAGGTCGAGTGTCAGGGGGACAACTAGATGGGGAATAAGTTGTGCCAAAGGTGGGACAAAGTGAACAAACTCAGAGAAAAAAGGTAGGTGGCTTGTGGGATAGTCGTGGTTTATGGACTATTTCAACAGGGGTGGAATATAATGGATGCCCCAACCAAGAGTGACATGGGTTGTGTTTTCCAAAAGGAAGAAGTTTGTCAAAGGTGATGACAAAAAGCTATGTAAATGTTGGAAACAAAGGCTTTGTACAATTTCTAAGTAAATAAATAATTGGGGATGAGAATACAAATACAGAAACGGGTTCCCCAGTGCAATATGGCTTGGTCTATGAGGGTGTAAGTTGTGTAGGGAACTGGTAGAGGGTGAGGGGCCCCATGGGCGGGTCTCTGTATGAGGTAAATGAATGAAGGGGAATTCACAGATGGGAAAACTAAGTGTGGATGAAATGGATGGGTAATGATACTGCAGAGGTGTAGTCAAAATAGAACCATGATGATATAACCTGGGAGTCTATTGGGAAAGTTAGAAAAAGGAGGAAAAGGAGTATGTGGTTCATTCTCGAAAATGCATAAGACTATCGAGACTCCCATCCCTAAAGGGTGAAAACAACATGAGTGTCAAAGTGCCAAGGGGGACTATGAATGGGAAAATTCATGTGGGGGAGAGTGCTACCAAGTGAAAGTACCAAAATGCAATGGAGGTGACAATACTACAGAGCTAGATATAGGGACCCTAAATTCAAATTTCAAAGGATGTGACTAGAGATGCAATTGAGATTCAGAGGGAATGATTACATTCCAGTGTCGATCATATACATGAAGGGGTCGCACTAGTGTGTGATGACCACGTACCTACACACATGAAAACCAAATACCTGATGTGAACAATATCTAAATATAATGAACATATAACAATTATTTGTAATTTTAAACATGAACATGCGTACCTGAATGGGGTATGAGAAAATGGCTCCCCAGGGGCTAGGGATGGATGGTGACCTGGGAAGCATGATAGTGTAGGAAATGGGATCCTGATATGTTGTCAGCCAATTCACATTTTCCACTGTATTATAAGATACCTACACCAATGTTTTGCAAACATCAATTTTTCGTCGCAATTTTCAAGTGAACAACATTTTTATTTTTTGCGACATTTGCATATTTGCCTTCGTTTTGTTTTCACGACTGTAAGTGTGAAAACTCAGTCTTTCATAGTCGCATTAAAATCATTATTTGAACTGTCGCTATCCTTCTTGTTGATGTGCCCATTGCGCTTACTTTTCACTTATCATTATGCAGCTAGCAAAACTTTTGATCTGTACTCTTTGGACATTCTTAGATTGATTGTGTGACTTTGTCTCACTGAATTGCGATACATTGACATTTTGATTTGCTTGTTATTTGACTTACTTGACCATTGGTTTCATCAAGATACATAGGGGTTATGATTAAATCTTTTATATGTGTCTATTAATATAATCCCTATGTTTTTGTTTTCATAATTATTGGCATGCTAATTATATGAACACCCATTGGCTCATGGTTAAATATTTGGTATTGGTTTCAAATCGTATGTTGATAGTTTAAAAACTATGGCAATAATGTTTAAATTGCGCACGTTGGTTGATACACTTACCACTGATTTCATTGGTTGGGAAAATGACATGATTATTGAACTATATAATAATGGGTAGAACAACTTCGCATGCTAACATTTATACCTAGCCCTTATCCTCGTTCACCTCTGTTAGCCCGAGTACCCTTCGTGCATTTTTCTCCTGTGTGTGATATGATACAAACCCTGGGTTTACCATGTGCTTGGCTCCATGGCACCATTCATGTGGATAGGGCCAAACGACAACCAAGCCTTGTTAATGTTTGACAATGCCCGAAAAGACTTGGAGCAAAACAGGTGGCTCACCTTCATACAGTGATTCGAGGGTTTTAATCTATGTGTTGCACAACAGTTTTCTTTGACTTTCGATGGTTGTAGAGCCAAGGTGGGTGACATACAGTTGGAAATTGATGAGAAGTTTATTAGTTCTGCTACAGGGTTACCCTCCTCGGGACAACGTTGGTTCAAAAATTCTAAGGTCAAGGAGGTGCCATGGACGCTACTGTTCGTCTCCCGAAAGGTCACCTCTTGTGACAGAGGTATGCCCATCTTTGCACTTAAACCAAGATGGCATGATACTTAGATGGTAGTCAAATAATTTGTGACCTGTGAGGGTCAATATGAACTTGTGTTTCTCTATCACCTGCATTTGCTAATGAATTTTATGGGATACTCGTTGAATATGACTTTCTACTTTCAGCGCAACCTATATAAAATGTCGAAAAGGTTTAAAAAAGAGAAGGCTGATAGTAGCCTATTCCACCATGGACTCATTAAAGTTATCATTTTTTATCATTTGATTTTACACGATGATAGTTGGAGAGATTTCGTTGCTCGAAATGGTTTTGATGATACAGACCCTGTGCAGGTTGACAAGACTATGATTACTGAAACCAATGTTCATCCACCCGTGCCCTTCCATATCCTATTGCCCTCTCCTAAGCCTTCGGTTGACCCTACTATTGACTTACGAGACGTTGGAACTGAGAAGGCTAAGACTATAAAGAAACCTATGAGAAAAAAGGCTAAGGCAAACCCTACAACTAATGCCAAGGGTAAAAATAACACTCGGCTTATTTTGAGAATGGCAAGGAACAAACCTAAACCCTCTACTGAGTCAAAGCCCATCGTCCTGAGTGAGGATTCAGATTCTGACATAGAATGTTTTCTAGCCAGCGAGTACCCTTACTTGCATGATTTATGCCCCGAACCACCTTATGATTTCGTGACAAATCTTCCCCCCTGCCTAAGGAATGATCCCAGCTACCCAGGGATTAAATTGCCTAACGAAACCCTCAGCCATATAACCAAACCCTCGCCTGATCTTTCAAAACCCACACAGTCATCCTGTGACCAATGTGATTTATGGTTGGAACGATACTACATTGATGTCCCCCTACTCCAATCTAAAATCCAATCGCTGGAAATTCAAGTTGCAGTGTTGACTAGCCAAAGAGACCAACTCCAAGCAACTGATAAGAAGCAGAAGACAACAGGCTCCATCCTTTTCAAAAATGTTGAATCGGCCACAGCCGTTACCAACTCCAAATTGTTATGATCAAGCCATCTGCTCGTCATACAGGTATGATTTTCAAAAATTTTCTAGTTGTGTGAATAATCAGGGTTAATATAATGATTTGAATTTGGTTTTCGAATAGCTCTGTTTACATCTTGAAATGGCACTGTCATAATGGGATCATCATGTATATTTTGCTTTGCTAAAAATAAATGGGATTTCGTTTTGAATATACAATTTGATCATTCCCAGTTTAGCCATAGATAGATTTTTTATTGGATTTGAATGGTTTTCATTTGTATTTAATTTGGTCGCTTGTCTGATTGAGTCAATGAAACTGATAGTTTTCTTTCAATTGGATTCGTTTTGTATCTACTCTGAACAGGATGTTTCTCATGCTCAATTTAGAATACGATCACATTTGGATTTAATTTGTTCGATTGAGTTAAAATTGATGATTTGTTGTCAAGTGAATTTGTTTGTATCCAATTTAAACATAAAATTCTTCATGCTAGATTTAGCATGCGATCATGATTTGATTTCATTATGGTTAGAATGCGGTGATCGTTGAATGATTTCATGAGTTTGGTTGTTACATATGCTGTGTTATATTCGAAGCTGAAATACAACTCTGATCGTTTCCAATTTGGGAAAAACGACTCTGTTTTTTCGGAAACAATGCTTTCATTAAAGTCTGTGCAAATAATATTCACACCTGAATCATGGAACATTGTTGATATACGATGACTATGTTAAATCCTTGTTGTTTGATCCACTTGATTGGATTGCTGTTTATTTTCAGTCAGTTTGATCATTTTCATGAGCTGGATTCGCATCGTAAAAGATGCTTTGTTTGATTTTAATTGGCAAAGCGAATTGATTGACTTTGTTATCACTATCGAATTCAGTTATAATTCGTTTAAAAGAATTGATTTTGATCAAGGTAAATCGATATTGTCATCCCATTTGGCTAATAACAACGATCAGATATCTATTACGAACTCTGTTATTAATTGATTCATCCTATTACGATTTCGTTTGTGGACAGTTACGAGTCTGTTATGGTTTAAATCGCTCATGGCCTAGATCGTATGACAATACATTTATAACGATTTGAAAAGTCACCTTGTTTGAGTTCGGTCATATCTCCTGTTGTTGAGGAAGCATAACGATTGCCTGCAATTTGTTTGATTATATCAGTTTCCAATTGGATATGAAACAATTTTAAAATTGTTTGATTATGATTTTGTCTACCCGACTCTTGGAAACAAACGAAACAGAATACACCTATCTCTGTATTCGGTTGATTGATTTTGATCCTGTTTGATTTTGAATGGTATAACATTTTCAAATTGAATGATCCGTTTTCAAATAGCTGTTGGATGCTAATTGAATTTGATTTAAAAAAAAAGATTTTCAATTGATTTTAATATTGATTCTGTGTCTTATTTAGACCAGCTACAGAATTGCAAGATTCTATAGCTAGTCTATAGGATTAGATTTTTATCATTTTATTAATAAAGGATCCTTCTAACTTGTTCATTTTTGGTCCTTTTCAGGTAAATTCGAATTGCATGGGACATGTTGGACAGTCTAGGGGATATTTGTGTGTTTAGTTTTATTGTAGTTTCCTAGTTTAGTTAAAATTGGGATATCTTCCCAGATTTATGTAAACAGTTTGATAACTTCCACATGGAGGTTTTAYCCTGTGGAAAACTTATAAATACTTATTATTTTTGTAATAAGGATCATCCTCACTTGTGGGAGAAGAGTCTATGGATTTCTAATACAAACTGAGACAGAAGTTGATGTTCTGCTACAACTTTAGCTTTCATAATATCAATCTTTTGTTTCAAGTTTATGCATGTCATTAGCAATTGGTTATAGACTACTTTAGCTATCATAGTCTTTTGCAAAATGATGTGATTTAATTAATATGATCCATGTTTGATTTCTTTCAACATTTAAAAACACATCAATTACTTGGTTCAGTTTATGAATGACAGATTTCTCTTCTTCATCGATTGAATTATTTAGTATAAGTCTTTGCATACGGATTTATATAATTGTGGAGATTTATAAACAATATGATTGTTGTGATTTTTTATGTATTGTTTGTCCTGTAATCAATACTTGAAGAGCACTGCAGCTATCGTTTACAAGAATCTCCTGGATAATTCAGTGCGGGTTTCCTCCCTCCGATCAGCTAAGACAATTATCATACAAAGGACAAACCTGGAGCGTTTTTCCAGGTTAGTTTGTGATTTATTTGTTAGTTAGTTTGTTTAGTATAATTTAAGTAGTTTAGTTAAATATATGTTTAGTTAGATTTGTATTTAGAATTAGTATATTAGTTGTGTAGTTTAGCTAGTTTTCATTTTGTTTATGTTCATAAAATTATAAAATCAACAAAAATATCTTTCTCTGTCTTAGGGCAGAATATAAATGAGTTTTTCAGGTTTTATTTAAATCTGTAAATTATAGATATTGTACATTTTGTGAATAAGATTTATTGATGTTAGTAGTTAGATAATTAATTAGTTAGAGTTAGTATAGTATTAGTTAGTAGATTATATATATATAGAATAGTTAGTTTAGTTTATTAGTTTGTTTTATTTCTTTTTAGTTAGATTAGTTTTGTTTGTTTTAAATAGTTAGTTTTAGTTAGATTAGTTATTGTAGATTAGTTTTCTTTTATTCTATTAGGACCTTAGATCAGCTAACGGAGCCGCTAAACCTGTCAGGGTGGTTCATTCCAAATGGCTTGGGTTATTAGACAACCTCGGACCAGTTCCACTCTCTCAGTTGACGAACGATCGTTTTCGCCCGTCAACAAATGGCGCTAGAAGGAGGGCCTAAACTTAATTAATGGCATGAGGTGGTCGAAATACTCCTCCACCACCTAATTGCTCACCTATAGTGACTAGAAGCCATTCAAATGATAATATTCCCCCTCAAACAACAACTACTTCAACCGACGATCCATAGATCACAGTTGAACCAACAACCCCTAATCCTACAGGTGGTGACATACAAGAGATTGTTCGTCAATCTCTTATTAAAACACATAGTGCCTTAGCTTGTTTGAGGCAACCAAACTGTCCATGGGGTCAACCTTTGGACTTCTCTGATATCATAGAACAATTAGGTGACACTAACCTCACTGTCAATCCTTCAGATCCAATCTTAAATCCTGCTACAGGAGGATCTGGGATACCCCCTTCACCACCTCCATCATCTCCTTCCTCTTCTGGAGGAGATTCCTCTGATGAAGGCAATTCCCCTTCTCAGCCTTCCACACCCACTACCCCAATGGAAAATATGAACAACCCTGCTAGACCCTGGCTTGATCAGAATGTCGTAGCTGTACCTGGAGCTCAACACCCTCTACCTAAACATCCAGAGAAATGGCTTCCCAAGTTTGATCCTGACTCAAAACAGATCGTTGAAGATCACATTAAAAAGTTTAAGTTAGCCATAAGACTCCGTAATGTTGAACATGAAGACGTTGTTTGTAGGTTGTTCCCATATACTTTTGAGGGTAATGCATCTACATGGTACTTTGCCCAACAACCCCATACCATCGTGTCTTTGGAAAAGTTTGAGTCATGCTTTTTGGAAACGTTCAGAGATGGTAAACCTCTGGAAGTCCTAGTCATGGACCTTTCTAGCTTAAGAATGAACCCAAAAGAAATAGTTAAAGACTTTAATCAAATATTCTTGACACTTAAAAACCGAATCCTAGCAAATTTTATGCCTGCTGAGAGTCTTATAATAGCATACTACACTAAATCTTTGCATAAAAGTATATCTATTTGGGTTAAACAATATAAGAAAGCCACATTGTTAGAAGTCTTCGAGGAGGCCAGCCAGATTGAAAACGACATACTTAGTCTTAAGGACTCTACTAGCAACGAAGCTGAAACTAGTAATTCTTCCAAAAAGAAGATCAAAATCCTCCCCAGACCCACTCAAAGTAAAACACAACCTGAAAACTTTGATTTGGAAAACTTAACTAAAGTTGTTCAAAAACTGTCAAATCAAGTTATAGACTTAAAAAGGTCGACCAAAGAAGCTTCCTTGAGAAAAGGTCCTTACAAGCCCCCGTTCCAAAAGCCTTTTCCTACCAACCGACCTAACCCAACACAAAAGGCTTAAATCTAGAAAGTTTGCAATGTGCCCTTCAAACAATTCTAGAAGCCCAAGATAACTTGATACCTCCTGAGATCCCTGAGGAGGTAGTTGAACAAGAGACAATTCAAGAAGAAGACTCTTCTCCAAACATTTTTGGACATTTCTCGAATAACATCCTTCAAGATAACTTCGAGACAGTTCATCCTTATAATACCAGGAGTAAGACAGCAAACAAACCTTCTACCGAAAAAACTACAACTTCGCCTCCAAAGCAATCTAAATCAGCTGAGACTAAACAGAGTAATGTGAACCCCAACTTATATTATGATGTTGTTGAAGATCTTAAAAAGTTAAGGGCTAACATTTCTATTTATGAGTTATTGAAGTTTCCATTTTTGTTACAAAAAATGTTGCAAAATATTTCAGAGAATGGTAAAAATGCTAACTCTAATGGTAACAAGGTTGTGCAGAGCAAACTTCCCCAGAAGACTTCCACTAAAAATAATCCTGATCTTCAAGATAAAGGAAGCCTTACTATAAGTAATGTAAATAATGTAAATAATGTAGATAAAGCAGCTTTAGAAACTACGAGTAAAAAACTACAAGCTACTACTCTTAGTACTCGCAAAAATGTACCTCCATTTCTACTAACTTTCGAGATCTTTAATAGAAACGTGCACAATTGTATGGTAGACTCAGGGGCGTCATCTAATGTGATGCCTTGGTCTATTTTCCAAAAGATTAATGCTGAAGTTGAACCATCTTCTTTAAAAATCATACAACTTGATCGGACAAATGTCAAAGTTATAAGCAAACTAAAAAATGTGCTTATTAGATTATCGTCTAACCCCAAGGTTCATCAAGTTATTGATATAATTGTCATGGATATTCCAGAAGTGTATGGTCTATTTTTAAGCAGGGACTGGTCGGAGCAACTACATGGTTATTTCGCAATAGATTGGTCCCATCTATGGCTTCCAGAAAATGGCAAGCCTAATAAAATCAAAGTAAATCGTGAGTGTTACCTTAAGTTCACGGTCACAGATTTGAACAATCCCAATGAACCGTACACACCTTCTACTGATTCATCTGAAGTACAAGGATGGACACCTTCTTCGAAAATTTCATGGCTGAGGCTTCACCTATCACCAATCTAGAACAACAGTCTGAGATTGTAGCATATATGCAGCCGACAGTTTCCACGCAATGATCCCATGTACCTGATGCAAATCAAATTTGGTCTTTGTATTTCGACGGGTCAAAGTCCAAAGAAGGAGCTGGAGTAGGCTGTGTTATTATCGATCCAGCAGGTAACAAAACATTGATAGCATGTAGATTGGAATTTGAATGTACTAACAATACGACAGAATATGAGGCTTTACTATAAGGTCTCAGAAAATCTTTGGATATGAACATTCAAAATTTAACCATCTTTGGCGACTCTAAAATAGTGGTTAGACAGGTAAGAGACTCTATCCACTGTCTTTCTCCGCATCTCAAAAGATACCAGTCTGAGGTATGGAATTTAATGAATAAATTTTCCGCTTTCAATATAAATTCCTATCCTAGATTGAATAACTCTGAAGCAGATTTATTAGCTAATGTAGCTTCTAAAATTCTTCCTGCAGAAGGTTTATCCCCAGATGCATTCTCAGTTGAGCTACTGTTTCGGCCATCCGTTCCCGACAACATCACGAACTGGAGAGTGTTTGACAACGATCAATAGATTATTAACTTTCTGCACATGGAAGAAAATTTTCAAGGAGCGGTGATAGACGAACACACACACGATGACAATTTGCACAATTTCACGGTAATACCAGATATGAAAACTCCTGAATCTTCATTGGATATGGTAAACTTGATCCCAAAATCTGTAGTTAGACTAGAGAAGTTTTATGATTTTCAAGATAAATTTAAAAAGACGATCAATTGTAAAACCAATAGTTCCTCGTTATCTTATGAAAAAGTGAACTTAGGAACTAATGAAAATCCTCAGTGCATTAATATAGGAGTAGGATGTTCTCAACAAGAAAAAGATGCATTTATTAAACTATTTAAAGAATTTAAAGATGTCTTTGCATGGACGTATGATGACCTTAAAACTTTCGACCCTAACATCATACAGCATGTCATTCCGACGAAGCCCCAAACCTTACCCTTTCAACAAAAACTGAAGAAAATGCACCCCAAGCTTGAACCGACCATTCAAAAATAATTGAATAAGCTCCTAAATGATAAGATAATTTTTCCTGTTAGACACACTCAGTGGGTTTCTAACCTTGTCCCAGTTCGGAAGAAAAATGGGGAAATTCGACTCTGCGTCAATTTCTGGAACCTTAATAGAGCATCTGATAAAGACAACTATCCTGTCCCACCCATGGAACATATCCTTCAATAGGTATCTGGTTCCTAGAGGCTATCTTTACTAGATGATTTCTCGGGGTACAACCAAGTCCTGATGTCTCCGCCAGACCAACTTAAAACTACCTTTTGTACTCCATGGGGGACTTATGCTTATCGCAAAATGCCCTTTGGATTGATTAATGATGGAGCCACCTTTCAGAGAGCAATGGATATTTCTTTCTGAGGCTTAATCAATCAGTCCGTCGTAGTTTACTTAGATGATGTGACTGTATTTTCTAAAAAAGAAACCGATCATCTAGCTCACTTGCGAGCCGTCCTACTGCGATGTCGTAAATATGGCATCTCCTTGAACCCCAAAAAGTCCATCTTTGCAGTAGAACATGGTAAAATCTTAGGATTCATTGTTTCTAGCGAAGGGATGATTATCAACCTTGAAAGGACTCAAGTCATCGTGAAACTTCCCCCTCCTACATCCAAAAAATCTATGTAGTCTTTCTTAGGCCAGATTAACTTCGTGAGAAGATTCGTCCCCAGTTTCTCCGAAATGGTCAGGCCTTTACAAAATTTGATTAAGAAAGACACCCAATATCACTGGGGACCCCTAGAAAATCAATATTTTAATGAAATAAAGAAGGCCATAATAGACGCTCCGTCTCTCATGAGCCCAGATTTTTCTCAAGACTTTACACTCTACACTTTTGCTTCTGACCGTTCCTATGTCATCGTCCTAACCCAAAAGAATGCCGAGAACAATGAAGTACCCATTCCCTTTATGAGATCTTCTTTCAAAGGCACTGAACTTAATTACCCAGCAGTAGATCGGCAAGCCTACGCTATTTTCAAATCATTTAAAGACTTCCGGCCCTATCTTTTGAAGTCAAGGACGAAAGTCATTGTCCCCTACCCAGCTGTGAGGAACTTGTTAGTGCAGAAGGAACTAGGAGAAAAGAGAGCCAACTGGGTCACCTCCTTGCAGGAGTATGACTTAGAAATCACCCCAGCATAGATATTGAGAGGCCAAGGGTTATGCAAGTTGGTTGCTGATTCAGCAGCAGGATAACAAGAAGAAGGTGATGCGTCAAACCTAGGACAAACTGATCAAAGCCTAATCTGTTGCGCACAAAACTCTGCTAGTCCTTGGTACGACGATATAAGATTCTGTCTTGAACATGGGTCAGCCCCCTATCACCTTGACCCCATCAAAAGAAGAGCGTTGAGATTAAAGTCTGCCTCCTTTCATCTGGTTAATGGTATTCTGTTTCGTCAGATTTTTGAAGGCGTACTAATGCGTTGTCTCGAAAAAGATGAAGCAGAAAAAGTCTTGCTAGAGTTGTATGCAGGAGAAGCTGGTGGTAATTTTGGTGGTGACACCACTTCTCATAAGGTTTTAAGAGCTGGTTATTACTGGCCCATGCTTTTTAGATATGCCCATGCCTTGTGTCGTAAATGTATCATCTATCAGAAAGCATCAGGGCAGTTACAAAAACCAGCCTTTCCTTTGCAGCCCGTTACAGTAGATTCTCCTTTTCAGCAGTGGGGCCTTGATATCATAGGTCCAATAAACCCTTCATCCTCACAAGTGCACAAGTTTATTGTGACAGCCACAGATTACTTTACCCGATGGTCTGAAGCTGCTGTGTTAAGAACTGTCAACACCAGTCAGGTAATTGCCTTTCTAAATTTGAATATTATCACTCGCTTCGGTATCCCTGACTGTTTAGTTTTCGATAATGATTCTTACTTTTCCTCTCTTGAAATGAGCGATTTCTCTTTGGAAAAAGGAATTAAGTTGAAATATTCTGCTAGCTATTACCCCTAGGGCAACAGACTGGCAGAATCAACAAACAAGAACTTGATCATAATAATCAAGAGAATGGTGGTTGAAAATCACAAGAATTGGCACAATGCACTGTTGAATGCGTTGTGGGATGATAGGGTGACGCCAAAAGCCACTATAGGTAACTCCCCTTTTTTTCTCATTTATGGCAGAGAAGCAATTTTTCCACCTCACATTCTTCTTCCTTCGCTTCAGTTGTCATAGAAAGTCCAAGAAGAAGATTGTCCTCCTTTGGAAAACCAAATTAATGCTTTGATGAAGCTAGAAGAGGTAAGAGCCCAAGCTAAACGTAAGTTGGATCAACATCAAAAGTTGGTTAAAAGCTGGTTCGATTCTAATTCTACTTCTGATGGGAATTTTGAATTAGGTGATCTCGTCTTGAAGTGGGACAAACCACACGAGGGAAAGGGAGAGCACACGAAATTCCAAAACCTATGGCTTGGACCATTTTTAATTGTTGAAAAGTTGGGTCCCAGTTCTTTTCGATTGCAGAATCTTGAGGGGCAGCTTGACACCTACCCGGTGAATGGCCAAGCCCTAAAGAGATACTTTGCTTGATGAATACCCTTGTATATTATGTATATATTTTTTGCTTTTGTGTTTTTTTTTTATTTGATTTTTAGTTTATGATTTTTCTTTTTATCAGTTTGTGTTTTCTTTGAAACACACATACCTGTACAATGAGCCATTCAGACAAAGACAACATAAATTTCCTTCGCTGAAATAACCTCTAAGAAAGTTTGTATAAACATCAATGGTTTATCGCTGAAATTTATATCTGTGTTGGAAAGATCTGTTGTTTCAAAGAAGTTTACTGATTTCGATCTCTGAGTGAAGCTTGTCATGATCATCTATTATCTTTTTACGTTGTCCCTATTCCGTAAAGGAATGACTCGGAATGATGTCTCCCTATATTAGGAAGTTGATTTTGTAAATAAAACATCTCTGGATCTAAATAAAAGACAGTTCTAAAAGATTCTGATGAGGTCTAAAAAAAAATATATGTTAAAATATCATGATTTTTAGCGTCACCCCGCTCGAATATATATATATATGAAAAAACAAAACAAAATAAATTATGAATAAGAGATGTGGGAAGTTCTTGTAAACCCACCAGGATGTTGAACAGGTCTGCTGGCAGCGGGTAAATGCATGCATGGCACCAAGACAACTTCATCGGGGTACTGAACAGGCCCCCTCGCAGCGAAGCAATGTTGGGTATATGAAAATTTGAAAATAAGTAACCTCTTTAATGTCCTTTATTCTGATCCAGAACTTCTTGGCAGGATACAAATGTCAGAGTGGGTTAAATGGAAACCCTGGCGAGGCTATGGATGCCTGCTGGTAGCAATGGCTCTGCCAACAGTATTGGATATTTTATCTTTAATATCGTGATTTGTTGATCTTATGACTGTGATCAGTTTTCATCTTTTGAAACACTGCTGGAATAGTTGGTTAATGATGATGTTTAATACAATTTTCTGGTTGTTATTTTTGAGTTGAAATTATCTTTGTTGTCCTAATCTGAATTTATTTCTTTTGACAGAGATAACTGCTTCTACCAGTGTGTCGCCATTGTTGGCAGCCAATTCACATTTTCCACTGTCTTATAAGCTGCCTACACCAATGTTTTGCAAACATCAATTTTTCGTCGCAATTTTCAAGTGAACGACATTTTTATTTTTTGCAACATTTGCATATTTGCCTTCGTTTTATTTTCACGACTATAAGCGTGAAAACTCATTCTTTCGTAGTTGCATTAAAATCATTATTTGAACTGTCATTATCCATCTTGTTGATGTTCCCATTGCGCTTACTTTTCACTTATCGTTATGCAGCTAGAAAAACTTTTGATCTGTACTCTTTGGACATTCTTAGATTCATTGTGTGACTTTGTCTCACTGAATTGCGATACATTGACATTTCGATTTCCTTTTTATTTGACTTACTTGACCATTGGTTTCATTAAGATACATAGGGGTTATGATTAAATATTTTATATATGTCTATTAATATAATCCCTATGATTTTGTTTTCATAATTATTGGCATGTTGATTATATGAACACCCATTGGCTCATGGTTAAATATTTGGTATTGGTTTCAAATCATATGTTGATGGTTTAAAACCTATGGAAATAATGTTTCAATTGTGCGAGTTGGTTGATACACTTACCACTGATTTCATTGGTTGGGAAAATGACATGATTATTGAACTATAGAATAATGGGTAGAACAGCTATGAAAGCCGACGATTGTACTATTGGCAATAACTATTTTGCATGGCAGAGATAAGCTCCACCACCTTCGCACGCTAACATTTATGCCTAGCCCTTATCCTCGTTCACCTTTGTTAGCACGAGTACCCTTCGTGAATTTTTCTCCTGTGTGTGCTATGATCCAAACCTTGGGTTTACCGTGTGCTTGGCTCCATGGCACCAGTCATGCGGATCAATCCAAATGGCAACCAAGCCTTGTTAATGTTTGACAATGCCCGAAAAGACTTGGAGGAAAATGGGTGGCTCACCTTCATACATCGATTCAAGGGTTTTAATCTCTGTGTTGCACAACAGTTCACTTTGACTTCCGATGGCTGTAGAGCCAAGGTGGGTGACATACAGTTGGAAATTGATGAGAAGTTTATTAGTTCTGCTACAGGGTTACCCTCCTTGGGACAGCGTTGGTTCAAAAATTCTAAGGTTGAGGAGGTTCCATGGACGCTAGTGTTCGTCTCCCGAAAGGTCACCTCTTGTGACAGATGTATGCCCATATCTACACTTAAACCATGATGGCACAATACTTTGATGGTAGTCAAACAATTCGTGACCTGTGAGGGTCGATATGGACTTGCATTTCTCTATCACCTGCGTTTGCTAATGAATTTTATGGGATACTCGTTGAATATGTCTTTCTACTTTCAGCGCAGCCTATATAAAATGTCGAAAAGGTTTAAAAAAGAGAAGCCTGACAGTAGCCTGTTCCACCATGGACTCATTAAACTTATCATTGTTTATCATTTGATTTTACACGATGATAGTTGGAAAGCTTTCGTTGCTTGAAATGGTTTTGATGATACAGACCCTGTCCAGGTTGACAAGCCTATGATTACTGAAACCAATGTTCAGCCACCCGTGCCCTTCCATATCCTATTGCCCTCTCCTAAGCCTTTGGTTGGCCCTGCTATTGACTTACCAAATGTTGGAAATGAGAAGGCTGAGGCTATAAAGAAACCTATGAGAAAAAAGGCTAAGGCAAACCCTACAGCTAATGCCAAGGGTAAAAAGAACTCTCGGGTTATTTCAAGAATGGAAAGGAACAAACCTAAACCCTCTGCTGAGTCAAAGCCTATCGTCCTTAGTGAGGATTCATATTTTGACATAGAATGTTTTCTAGTCAGCGAGTACCCTTACTCGCAGGATTTATGCCCCGAACCACCTTATGATTTCATGACGAATATTCCCCCCTGCCTAAGGAATGATCCCAGTTACCCAGGGATTAAATTTCCTAACGAAACCCTCAGCCATATAACCAAACCCTCGCTCGCTCTTTCAAAACCCACACATTCGTCCTGTGACCAATGTGATTTATGGTTGCAACGATACTACATTGATGTCCCCCTACTCCAATCTAAAATCCAATCGCTGGAAAGTCAAGTTCGAGTGTTGACCAGCCAAAGAGACCAACTCCAAGCAAATGATAAGAAGCAGAAGACAACAGGCTCCATCCTTTTCAAAAATGTTGAATCGGCAACAGCCGTTATCAACTCCAAATTGTTGTGATCAAACCATCTGCTCGTCATACAGGTATGATTTTCAAAATTGTTCTAGTTGTGTGAATGATCAAGGTTAATATAATGATTCAAATTTGGTTTTCGAATAGCTCTGTTTACATCTTGAAATGACTCTGTCATAATGGGATCATCATGTATATTTTTCTTTGCTAAAAATAAATGGGATTTCATTTTGAATATGCGATTTGATCATTCCCAGTTTATCCATAGATAGATATTTTATTGGATTTGAATGGTTTTCGTTTGGATTTAATTTGGTCGCTTGTCTGATTGAGTCATTGAAACTGATAGTTTTATTTCAATTGGATTCATTTTGTATCTACTCTGAACAGGAACTTTATCATGCTCAATTTAGAATACGATCACGTTTGGATTTGATTTGTTCAATTGAATTAAAATTGATGATTTGCTGTCAAGTGAATTTGTTTGTATCCAATTTAAACATAAAATTATTCATGCTAGATTTAGCATACGATCATGATTTGATTTTGTTATTGTTAGTATTCGGTGATCGTCAAATGATTTCATGAGTTTGGTTGTTACATATGTTGTGTTATATTCGAAGCTGAAATACAACTCTGATCGTTTCCAATTTGGGAAAAACGACTCTGTTTTTTCGGAGATGATGCTTTCATTAAAGTCTGTGAAAATAATATTCACACCCGAATCATGGAACATTGTTGATATACGATGACTATGTTAAATCCTCGTTGTTTGATCCACTTGATTGGATTGTTGTTTATTTTCAGTCAGTTTGATCATTTTCTTGAGTTGGATTCGCATCGTAAAAGATGCTCTATTTGATTTTAATTGACAAAATGAATTGATTGAATTTGTTATTACTATCGAATTCAGTTATAATTCGTTTAAAAGAATTGATTTTGATCAAGGTAAATCAATCTTGTCAGCCCATTTGGCTAATAACAACGATCGAATATCTATTATGAACTCTGTTATTAATTGATTCATCCTGTTACGATTTCGTTTGTGGACAGTTACGAGTCTGTTATGGTTTAACTCGCTCATGGCCTAGATCGTATGACAATACATTTATAACGATTTGAAAAGTCACCTTGTTTGAGTTCGGTCGTATCTCCTGTTGTTGAGGAAGCATAACGATTGCCTACGATTTGTTTGATTATATCAGTTTCCAATTGGATATGAAACGATTTTAAAATTGTTTGATTATGTTTCTGTCTACCCGACTCTTGGAAACAAATGAAACATAATACACCTATCTCTGTATTCGGTTGATTGATTTTGATCCTATTTGATTTTGAATGGTATAACATTTTCAAATTGAATGATTCGTTTTCAAATAGTTGTTGGATGTTAATTGAATTTGATTAAAAAAAAAAGATTTTCAATTGATTTTAATATTGATTCTGTGTCTTATTTAGACCAACTACATAATCGCAAGATTCTGTATCTAGTCTATAGGATTAGATTTTTATCATTTTATTAATAAAGGATCCTTCTAACTTGTTCATTTTTGGTCCTTTTCAGGTAAATTCGAATTGCATGGGACATGCTGGACAGTCTAGGGGATATTTGTGTGTTTAGTTTTATTGTAGTTTCCTAGTTTAGTTAAAATTGGGATATCTTCCCAGATTTATGTAAACAGTTTGATAACTTCCACAGGGAGGTTTTACCCTGTGGAAAACTTATAAATACTTATTATTTTTGTAATAAGGATCATCCTCACTAGTGGGAGAAGAGGCCATGGATTTCTAATACAAACTGAGACAGAAGTTGATGTTCTACTACAACTTTAGCTTTCATAATATCAATATTTTGTTTCAAGTTTATGCATGTCATTAGCAATTGATTATAGACTACTTTAGCTATCATAGTCTTTTGCAAAATGATGTGATTTAATTAATATGATCCATGTATGATTTCTTTCAACATTTAAAAACACAGCAATTACTTGGTTCAGTTTATGAATGACAGATTTCTCTTCTTCATCAATTGAATTATTTAGTATAAGTCTTTGCATACGGATTTATCTAATTGTGGAGATTTATAAACCATATGATTGTTGTGATTTTTTATGTCTTGTTTGTCCTGCAATCAATACTTGAAGAGCACTACAGCTATCGTTTACAAGAAGCTCCTGGATAATTTGGTGCAGGTTTCCTCCCTCCGATCAGCTAAGACAATTATCATACACAGGACAAACCTGGAGTGTTTTTCCAGGTCAGTTTGTGATTTATTTGTTAGTTAGTCTGTTTAGTATAATTTAAGTAGTTTAGTTAAAGAAATGTTTAGTTAGATTTGTATTTAGAATTAGTATATTAGTTGTGTAGTTTAGCTAGTTTTCATTTTGTTTATGTTCATAAAATTATAAAATCAACAAAAATATCTTTCTCTGTCTTAGGGCAGAATATAAATGAATTTTTCAGGTTTTATTTAAATCTGTAAATTATAGATATTGTACATTTTGTGAATAAGATTTATTGATGTTAGTAGTTAGATAATTAATTAGTTAGAGTTAGTATAGTATTAGTTAGTAGATTATCTATCTATCTATCTATCTATATATATATATATATATATATATATATATATATATATATATAATAGTTAGTTTAGTTTATTAGTTTGTTTTATTTCTTTTTAGTTAGATTAGTTTAGTTTGTTTTAAATAGTTAGTTTTAGTTAGATTAGTTATTGTAGATTAGTTTTCTTTTGTTCTATTAGGACCTTAGATCGGCTAACGGAGCCGCTAAACCCGTCAGGGTGGTTCATTCCAAACGACTTGGGTTATTAGACAACCCCAGACCAGTTACACTCTCTCAGTTGACGGACGGTCGTTTTCGCCCTTCAACATGATCCCATGGCTAAAGACGGATGAAAAAATGGATGTCGGGAGCTCCAGGAAGGGGGTATGGAAGTTTTGGCAAAAAGGGCCTATATATAGTTATAGGGACCACATTGGAACCTCATTTATACTTGCTACTATAGTGATCAGAGAGGAGATTCCAGAGTAGATTCAAATATTCCAGGAGTGCGAGGAAGCCAATATGGGAGGTGTGAGAGTCATATTAGTGGTCTCATCCTCTTGTACAGTAGTTAGGTGTCAATGTTTTGGTAGGACTGTACAAATGGTTGTATGGTGGGTTTTTGGCAGTGTGCCCCCCCAAATGCATGGGTGATTGATGGCGACTCGTGCACAAATGCATAGCTATAATGGGCATAGTCGCACAGGGGCACGTGCAATGTGGGAAAACAAGCACGCATGGGGTGTGCGCCTGTTTGAAGCACAGTCGTGCA
The DNA here is from genome assembly GCA_009831015.1 of Picea engelmannii. Lineage (NCBI taxonomy): Eukaryota > Viridiplantae > Streptophyta > Pinopsida > Pinales > Pinaceae > Picea > Picea engelmannii. The sequence continues at coordinate 1,510,031 of ML786349.1, read as the reverse complement.
TATGTGTGCGGTTGTGTTGTTGACAATTGCGCATGAGTGTGCAATTGTGAAGTGAACATGCACACATTTGGTGCATGTATGTGGGTTGAACAGGCGTGCATACATGCATGCCTATGGGGTAAATAGGTGCACATGTGTGCATGCCTATGGGGATAACAGTCGTTCCCTTGAGGGAAAGCTGTGGGTGAGAAAAACTTATCTGTTTTTGGGAGATTTTAGTGTTTTGATGAATTGTGATGGTTTATCGAGTACTGTATATGTGGATGCAGGTGATCATTTGTGATGACGCCGATCTGTTGGAGGGAGAGGGACTAGGCCCGACTAAGGGAGGTCGTGCAGGATGAGAAGCCAGCGGTTCATGGTGCTTTGGCAGCCTATGGGATGCTGAATTTTTTTGAGTGCTCACTAGTGAGGGCACAGGAGTATCTACTGAAATTCCTGATTTCCATGTGGATTCTGGAATTGCAGTGTTTTATTGTGTGTGGGGAGCACTTGGCATTCTCTGCTGAGGAGGATGTCTATTTTTTTACTGGGCTCCCTTTTTAGGGAACCTTGCTACTGATGGAGTTGGTGATAGTTGGAGAGAGGCAGTTGGCGACCCTTACCCAAGCATATTGTTTGGGAGAGGATTTCATGTCCGGATCAGTGATGGCGATTGGGGAAATCGATTCCCTGGTACATCATTGCATGGAAACAATGATTGTAAGAGTTTATGGGTCACTCACGACTCAATGTATTAGTGGAGGCCAGTTGAGGATCATGCAGTGGGAACTAGGGGGTGAGCATTTTCCCTGGGGCTTGATGTTGCATGCCAATATGGTGGGACAACTCATGAGGTATCAAGCGGCGGACTCAGGGGATTTCACTTTTGGATCTATCCTGGTAGCTTGGTTTCTAGAGAGGGTGCCTATGTTGCGCCCGAGAGTTTTGTTAGACCCACCAGGAGTGCGAGAGCTGTGACTACAATGGTGGGCGATGATTTTGGTCCATCATGGGGGTGGGGAAGGTGGCCATTACTTCATGGCCGAGGCTACACAAGTGTGGCGTCATATGCCACAGATCATATTGCATTTTTAGTACAGTGGGGTAGATTTTCGTGATGACCCTGAGATGATATTACCTCCGGGAGAGGTATTCGACCGTCGAGGTATGATGCTGGTTTTTGATTTTCTTAGATAGTATAGCATATGGTTGATATTTGTATGGATGCTGATACTATAATGTGTTTGTTTATGTAGATGTGGGACCACGTGGACGGGAGGTCGAGATGATCAGAGCACTAGCCCGCCAGGGGCCTGTGAGACCACCGCGGGCAGAGCCGTGAGTAGGGGAGAGGCGACAATGAGAGGATGCTGGGGTGAGGCCCAGTGATGAGGATAGAGTGGCTAGGAAACACTGTTATGATGATCCCAGTACAATTTCGTCACATGCTCCTCCAACCGAGGCTGGGGGAGAGTTCGATGATTTCTGTCGTCGATTAGAGGCGGTTTTACGGGGAGTTCCTGAGGGGATGTGGGTGTGGATCTAGGATGAGGGGATCCTTGAGTAGTGTATTGGGCTACCAGTAGAGTCATAGACCCTAATCCATAGAGTAGCTATAGCCAGAGCTACGATGATTGGGAAATTTCCCCCAGGACTTGAGGGACTTAGAGCTGGTGGAGTACCTCTGCCAGAGGGAGGACCTGGTGCTGGAGCACTAGAGGTGCCCTGAGGGTCACTAGATATCTATTTATGTATTTGATATAGGCTGGTGAGCCCATTTTGTATAGTTGCAACATCCAGTTTTATATTGATAGCGATGAGGTGACTCACCTGCCTACGGGTGATGTACTATTTTTGTAAACACTTATGACATTTTGACCTATATATATATATATATATGGATATACATTATGGGATCTTGGTAATGTGTACATGTGTGATGTGTTTTTTGTTGATGATTTTTAATGTAGTTGATGATGTCTAATCTATATGTTGTGACAGACTTTTGATGGTTTATTTGTGTGTGAAGATGTCTTGATGTGATATATGCCAATCTAGTATAATGTTAGCCATGTTATCTATTATTTGATTGAATTGTCTTGGGATATGTGTAAATGTGATGAAATCAAAATGTCAAGATAAAAGTCTAACCTGCAAGTATTTGTGAAAGAGGCAAGGATCACGGACATGGTACACATTGTTAAGCTGGAGGACGACAAGTTGGGAATCTAATAAGATGCTAAGGTGAAAAATATGGCGATGACTGGCCTCGACGAGGAGACCAATGACGATGGTGTATTATGCTTGATTGTTAGTGGCTGAGACTAAACATATGTTGTTGGTGTGGAGCAGGTCATGTGAAGGTGAATAGAGGGCCCAAGCAGACGAAGTGAGATTCTGTGTCCAGCGGCTAGGTCCGTTAGCGTAACCGATGTGGTAGGCCAATGGGGGTGGCATCTATCAATAACATGAGTGATATATTAGATGTGAGGTATGGAGAAAACAAGATAAAAAACTCTACGAAAGACATACAAAAAATAAAAATCCTAGTGTAGTAAGGCTATGCTTAGGCGTAAAATTTATTTAAGTACAACCCATTGATGGGTTCTTTGAGAGGATGGTCCTCTGGGGAGGCCAGGATGTATGCGCCTTTAGTGAGGCAATGTTGGATGATGTATGGCCCATGCCATAGGGACTCAAATTTTTCATGGCCGAGGGTATCATGAGTGATATTGTAAGCGAGGACAAGGTCTCCTTCATTGAATGAGCGAAGGTTGACGTGGCGATCAAAGGTGGCCTTTGACAATTTTTTCTTTGTATCATTGTTCTGTAATGAGGATCAACGATCTTCATCCAGGGACTCTAAGTTCAGCAAACGCTGCTCCATTGGAGCAGTGTCGGGTAATAGATCAATGGCAGTGCATAAGGTGGGAATTTCTCACTCAATGGGAAGAGTGGCCTCAACTCCATGGACTAGATGAAAAGGTGTGAGCCCAGTGGTAGTTTTTACTATTGTGTGATAATCCCAGAGCGTGGAAAATAACATATGATGCCAATTGGTTTTATTTTTGTTAATCATGCACTGCAACATGGTTTTGAGGACCTTGTTAACTGCTTCTACCTGTCCGTTGGACTGAGGGTAGTATGGTGAGGAAAACTCATGGGAGAAGCCTAACCTGTATGAGAGTTCAATGAAAATCTCATTCTCAAAATATTTCCTGTGATCAGAGACTAGTTGGATTGGTACTCCAAAGAGAGATATGACATGGTTAAAGAAAAAACATGCTGCTGTGTCAGTGGTGTTTTTGAAGGTAGGCATGGCTTCATCCCACTTGGTAAAGTAATCGATTGCAACGACTATGTATTTGTGTCCATTTATAGATGGAGAGTTGCAAGTCATGAAGTCGATGCCCCATTTATAAAAGGGACCAATGGTGATGACTGGGTGTAGAAGAGTAGGTGGTGCGCGTGCCTTGTTGGCATAAAGATGGCATTTATCACATCGTTTCATGGCATGAATGCTGTCATGAAATAATGTAGGCCAAAAGTAACCTATGCAGATGATTTTCTAAGCAGTGGACATCCCGGAGAGATGTCCCCCACAAGTTTCATTGTGGTAGCCATTCAAGACTCTATCAGCTTTGTCAATAGTCAAGCATCAATGGAGTATGGTGTTGACCCCTCACTGATATAAGATATCCTCGATGAGGAGGTAGCGGGGTGCCTAGTGATGAATACGTCGACGATCATCTCTGGAGAGGTGGTTTCCAAATTTTTGTGTTCGGAGATAGATGAGAAGATCTTCATACCAAGGGTCATTCGAGGGGATGTAAAAGAGATGTTCATCAGGGAAGTTGGTATTGACTAGTGAACTGGTAGTGTCAGAGGGAAATGCCGTGATAAGTTCAGCGAGGATGAGAACTTTCTTTCTCTTGGGTGTTGAAAATTTGAGATCGTACTCTTGAAGGATGATGATCCATCGAGAAAATTTACCATTAATTTGCCGATGACTGAGAAAGTATTGCATGGGGTTGGATGCTACTATGAATTTGGTAGTTCAAAGAAGAATGTAACGGTGCAGCTTCTAGAATGTGACGACGACTGCAAGGGCTAGTTATTCTTCATGATTGTATTTTAAGGGTGTCCCTGAGAGGTTTTTACTAATGTAGTAAATGACATGCTCACGGTCATCATCCCTAATTTGAATGAGGACTTATGCTACTGAGGTGGCTGAGGCCGATATGTAGAGGATATAGTCACGGTTATAGTTGGGTGGAATAATCAAAGGGGCATTGGAGAGAGCCATTTTAAGATCATTGAAAGTGTTTTGGGCATGTTCGTCCCAGTGGAATGGGATGTCATGGTGTAGTAAGCAAAGGAAACCATGTGCTCGAGTGGCATAGTCTGGGACAAACCACTGTAAAAAGTTAGCTTTGCCTTGTAGGCTCTGCAGTTGGCATAAATTTTGAGGAGGGGGGATTTTCGTGATGGCTTGGACTTTGAGGGGATCCACGGTAATACCACTTTGGGAAACAATGAACCCAAGAAGGTGGCCAGTAGTGATGCAGAATACACACTTGAGGGGATTCAAGTGGATATTGTACTAACGACACCTGTGAAAGATGATGCATAGATCATCGATATGCTGAGTGAATTTCTTGGACTGAGCGGTAAGGTTGTCCAAATATGTGAGGATGATATGAACTAGGTCATGAAAAACGTATGTCATGGCCTGTTGGAAAGTGGTGTCGGCATTCTTGAGGCTAAATGGCATGAAACAATATGCAAAGGTGCCCAAAGGGGTAGTGAATGCGGTCTTGTATTGATCGGTGGGGTGAATTTGGATTTGGTTGTAGCCAGAGAAACCATCCATGAAGGACAAAGCATCGTGATCTACACAATCATCGATAATTTGGTCGATGAAGGGAATTGGAAAGTTGTCTTTGGGATAGGCGTGATTGAGGTCGCAGAATTCCATACAGACACAAATAGTTCCTTGTTTTTTGTTAACAGGGACAGGGTTGGAGACCCATGACATATAGGCAATGGGGTAAATGAACCCTGCAGCATGTAATTTGTCAATCTCAGATTTGATGGCCACTTCTTTGGATGGGTGTAGCAGTCATTGTTTTTGGAGAACTGGTGTGATATCAGGCTAAGTGTCAATGCGATGTTCAATGATAGAGGGGTCAAGGTCGGGCATCTCCGTGTATGACCAGGCAACAATGTCTCAGTATTTCTGGAAGAGAGCTTTGTAAGTATTAATTTCTTCAGGAGTGCATGCAGTGCTAATAGTGATTTCCTCGACGACTCCCTTTTTGAGGGAAATATTGATTTTAATGGTGGGGGAAATGTTGGCCATATTGCCTTCTTCAAAATCATCAGGGGTAGGGATAGGGTTGTTGAACTAGTCGATATGCCCTGATGGGATAAAATCCTTGGTTTCGATTGTGTATATGGGGTATTGTTTAGGAGGCGCGAAGGCTTCCATTTAAAGAAAGAGCGATCGGTGGTGTAGCGCATCCCATGGGAAGTCAGGGGTGATTAATTCCTTAAGTATGTCCTTGTCACAGTGGAATTGTTAGGAATACAAGGGATCTAGAAGAGGTGTATAGGTGACTATCACCATGTGATTGTCATCTGGTGATGAAGAAGTAGGGGGAGTGATGCAAGGAGATTGTGATAGTTCACTCAACATAAACCAAATATCGAGATACTGAGGGTTAAAAATGGTATTTGGGCGTAAATTTTCCATGGGGAAATGAACGAGGGAATTGGGGGGATTTGGGGGTAAATCCTTGTATAATTCATTCAAGAACCACGGGTGAGTAGGGAGTGCCTCACGTTCTGGTGAAAAGATATGAACCATAGCAAGTGATGGGGTAAGGGTATTCACTAGTTCTACGGGAGGAGAGGGTGTGTGATTTTGAATAAGGGCCATTTGGTGATGCCTGTATTCAATGATCATAGGACATTGATATGTTAAATGATCAAGTCATTTGCATAAAGAGAAAGGACATCTCATCCATTCATTGACTGAAGTCTTGACATAATGGATGTCGATGACGTGAGTTGGGGTGGGTCCTTGCTGAAAACTCTGGCGTATGGCTATTAGTGTCTGCTAGAATTGAGGTAACGTTGGATAATGGTGGGCATAATGGCCATATTCTAAACAGATGGCGCATGTGAATTTGGTCTGCAATCCTTTTTTACTTGTGTTCTGGGAGATAGCAGCAATACTAGAGGAAGAGATGAGCGATGGTGGTGCTTGAGGGAGTTGAGTAAGGTTACGTAACTCGAGGAGAGAGGGACATTGATTAGTGGGGTGTCCTTATTTCTCATAGAGTGCAAAAGGAGGTTGGATGCGAGGAGGGAGAGGAGCAATGGGATATTTCTTCTTTTGTTTGCCCCCAACTATAGCGATGGCAAGAGGAGGTGAGGGTGCTGCTTCGGGAGTAGGTATTGGAATCTACATCGAAACTCCATCGATTTGGGGAGGGAAGGATGCTTGAGGGACCATCTCAGGTGGATGTAGATACCAAACTGGGATTTCCAGTACCATGTTAGGAAGGGTAAGCGTTGCAGCTACCTGGAAGGCTTGTATACCTAGTGGGGGGTAAAAGAAAGGGATTTGGGTAATGGCTTGCGGGACTGTTTCCCAGACTGGGATTTGGGCCTGGGGGAGGGGAATATCAGGAATGGGTCAAGATGAACTAGTTCTAGGGGGTTCCTAAGGGAGGCATTCTATGACTAGTGGGATGTTATGGATAAAAGAGGCCTTGATGGGAGGGAGAGTATCTTCAGTTGTCATTCTGTTAGAGGATACAACACATACTTGGGCTGAGGGATGGAGGAGAGATGGTGCTTCGTGGTATGTCCCTAGCAAGGATGGGTCTTTGAATATTCAGGGGCCCATCTCGATGAGTGTATAGGCGTCGGGATTAGTGTGGATGAAAGGGAGGGTTTTATCGATGTTGGATGAGGGGTTGGGATCATAATGTGATACTTGATCGATGGTAATGATTCTTCCATTATGTGGAAACATCATGGTTTGGAACATAGAAGAGGTGATGACCTTCATAGCATACATGTAGCTATGATCGAACAAGATATTGTAGTCGAGCATGGCATCGATAACCTCAATGTCAATCATAATGGTTTTTCCCCCAAGCTCGACAGGGACATTTTGGAAGAGTCCCTCGGGGGATGAGGGTCTTCCATCGTAGGCTCTTAAGGTAATGGAAGATGGTATAATTTATAGGGAACCGATTTTATGCCATACAGATTTTTCCATAATGCATGTGGATGCACCCTCGTCAATGATGCAACGATGAACTTTAATGTTCTGGATGTTAATTGGGATTTGAAAAGTGATGAGAGTGGGGAGGCGAGGTTCTTTGCTATTGATATCAAATGTAATGAGTCGGGTATCCACAGGGTCGACTACCCCGAGGGCGGAAATTAACGACTTCCGTTGAGTAGGAAAAGTTTGAAGAACTTCTAAGACTGACATAGCAGTAGGATATTGTGCCAAATCATCGACCAAACTGTAATTATGAGCTGCCCTAGCCTGAGGGTTATGAACATTCCTGCATAAGGGGATGTGAGGAATAAGAAGGGGTGGGTCAGTATTAGGGAAAGGAATCATCAAAGTGGGCCCATTTATGACTGGGGGTGCATCTGAGGTGGTGGTAGCTGACTCAGGAGTTGTAGAAGAACTTCTTCCTCACTAGTGAGGAGGATAGTATGGTCGACAGGATTGCCTGGATTGGGATATTGTCCTATCTGTGGTAGGGTAGGTTGCATGTCTTGTTTGGTGTTCATTACCCCCTAGTGTGGGATGGGGTTTTGCAGCACGACCGGGGGTGGTTGTTGCACATATTGTTGTGGGGTCTATTGGGGGGCAGGTAGTGTCAGAGGATGTGGTCCACTTACAGATTCTTTCATCGGTTTAAAGTTGGTGATTTGGGGGAAATGGTGAGTATAGTGACCAAACTCACCACAAAGGGCACAAGGGAAATTGGTCCAAAGATTTATTTTATTTTTCCCTTGGCATTTATTACTGCCCCCTTGAGGGTTTTGGTTCTCTGTGTTTTGGTTGCCCCCAGCAGGTTGGTTCTGCTGGGGTTGGTTCTGGTTTCCTCTTGGTTTCGGATTATTATTGTTCCATCTTTTTCCTTTCTTTCTGGCATTGCTCGATTGATGGGATGGATTTTCTGTATTCATTTGTTCAAAATTTTGATATTGTTGAATGGGAGAGGGTTGAAAAAAATTAACCCCAACGTGTGGATTTCCTTTTGGTGGATTCATGGGCTATGGGGGGATAGGAAATGGGAAGTACGGATTGTGTTGTGGCAATGATCCATAAGGTACATAGGAAGGCATGGAATTTTTTATAGTTCTTAGGGTATAGGCTGAGGTAGAGGGAGTACTAGCACTTGGTTGAACAAGTGGGCATATTATGGGTGTTGGTGGAGGTCCACTGATGGGTGGAGGTAGGGAAACAGGGTATGACTGTTGATAAGGAGGAGGAGGATAATAAGGGATTCCTCCATATGCCGATGGATATTGGGGTGTGCCATACATGGGTGGTTGTTGAGGCTATTGGTTGTGGTGTGTAGTGTTACCGATCAATCCATCTTCTAAGTGAGACATCCCAGGTTTGTCTTGATTGAATGGCATGGGTCTTGGGGTGTCCGAGAGTACCATGTATAGGTAGTCGGACTGGGTGTAAATGAGTTTGAATTGTTGGGTCTTGCTAATGGATTCTTCCTTAGACTGGGGGAAGGTGGCAGCCACATCTTTGGCAAGGAGGGAAGCAAGTGATTTGAAGAACCAATTGATACATTGTTGTGGGGTAGCGTCATCTTTGTAGAGGCTACGTCGTCGATGCCATTCATGGATGTGGTTAGAAATATGTGTGGAGGTGGTTTGTTGAAGTCTGAGAGTAGTTCAAGGCCATTGTCGTGACAAACAGGTAGTTGAAAGAAGGTAAAAAATGCTTTGGCCAAGGATTCAAAAGTCGCGTGGGACCCAAATTTTTCTTTGACATACCATTTGGCTGATGGACCAGTGAGGGTACGTTGAAATAATCTCAATCATACAAAATCATCCATGATGTTGTTTGAAGAACACCATAGGTGAAAGGTCATGATATGGTTGGTGAGATCGTCTCCTACTTTTCCTTCAAACTTGGGGATGTCTGAAGGGAGTTTGATAGGCATTGCAGGCCATGTGGGGTTGTGAAATATAGGAGCATTAGTGAGTTTAGTCAAGTCTGGGATATTGAGGGAATCCAAATATGTCATATGGGGTGGTGGTAGAGGATTAATTCTGTCCATAGTGTGATTGGTCTGAGTACCTGACCCTTGGAGGGGGCTAGGTGGGTTTGTACTTCCTCCTTGAGAAGCAATTGGTCTCCCGCATCCGTTTAAAGGAGAGCGAGTGGATGGTTGACCTTGGGAAGTGGACCCAAGTAAGGTGGAACCAAGCAATGTTGATCCCAAGATATTGGCACTCACAGGGGTGTGAGAAGGGAGAGTCGATGAGTTGGAAAGACTAGTAACTCCTCCTAGAATAGGGGGGATATTTAGCAAGAATCTAGAATGATGGGGGTTATGTGGATCCCCTATGATGTCTGAATAGCTGAGTGAGTGTGTGTGAATGGTGGTGAGATTAATAAGTAAACAAGAGCCATTACTGCAATTTCTTGGACCTTCACAATATATTTCCAAATCAGATGTAATCAAAAGGGCATCATATATAAAATGTTTTGATAAAGAAGCATATATATGTGGATAGGTGAATTTTTTCTACGTGGGAGAACAAAGAAAACAAATTCTTGTGTCCTAAAAGACGTAACATCCTTCTTCTCAAATAGAACTGGACCTTCCAATAACACTCGACAGTGAGGTCTGAAGCCATTGGAAGAGAAACTAGTGAAGGACGAAACAATCAGTTATAATGAGGGGTAGAGGGGGCATATCCCAAAAGAACTGGCGATATTTCCCAATATCCACACAAAATCAGATCAAGGTGCAATTGCAGCCCATAATTTCCACCTGGGCAGATGTCCTAAAATTTGGTCACTAGGTACCTCGGTCAAAGTGCGACATTTATATTTTTGGCCTAAGAAATGGGTCACGGGCTGGATCTCGTTCAAGAGGTGGGTGCCTCAAGGGGGTATGCACAAAACAAGCAGACCTTAGCCTTCAACCCTTCACAGGTATCTCCTTGCCTTATGGTGTTAGGAACACTTGACTTGGAGGATTTAATGTTCCCTATTTGACAACTTCTATTGTTTTGAAAATGTGAGAACTAGATAACGGGGAGTTATTTTGATTCCTATCCCCGAGATCCTACCTAGACTAAAAAATTCCTTTGGCACCTCCTATGGAGGAAAAATTAGTGAGTTTTTTAGAAAATTTTAGATGTGTTTGTGTGAGAGATTAGAGGTGTGAACCAACCTCGTTGAAAATTAAATGGGAGTCGATAGTTTTGTCAAGAAAAGGGGTGGGGTGTTTCAGAATCCCGTTGGAAGAAACTTACTTTGATCTCCACAACTTCTAGATAAAACTATGTGAGTGATTGGTGATCTTGTGTGTGAAAAGTGAAAGTGTGCCAAGTTTTAATAAATTGGGTGTCACCTTGCTACATGTGGAATTTGCTTGGTCCTTACAAGTCTTTGACTACCTAATTAACTAAATGTCGTTGGTACAACCTTGTGGAATTTTAAAATCCCTAGGAAACTAGCATGTGGACATGTGGGTCCTTTACTATTCCTTTAACTCCCTAAATGTGATTTAATCTAAGAAAGCTTTGAAATTGTCCTAGATTGTCAATATGTGGGCATGTATGGGCCCGTTACAAAACCTTTAAACTTCCCTAGTGATTTAATCTAAGAAAGTAAATTTCAACACTATCCTATCTTTGTAGCATGTGGACATGTATGGGCCCTTACAATCTTAAGATGTGTTTGAAAAATAAACTAAGAGGAGTCCCGAGGGGGCTGTTGTCCTCTCCTAAAGATTTTGTCTATTTAAGGGAGACAAAATTGTCCCACAACCTCTTTTTGATTCTCAAGGTCGCTTTGAAGCGCGACAGAAGAGAATACTCAATGATTGTTATCCAATTTCTGGTCCTAATGCAAGTTTTATACATGATGTCAAATGATTCCAACTTAAATTCAGTCAAAGCAAGCCATCCATGTGGAAAAACGACATAAAGTAGGAAAAGCTATGATTTTACCCCTAAGTGCCTATGTGTTTTAGCTAATACATTTATATGGAGAGGGAATGTAAGTGTAGTGCAGATTACAACATGCATGGAATCAACTTTTAGAACGCTATGTGCCCTCCACAGATCATAAAAAGCTTGCAATGTGTATTTTTTTGCACAGGTGCACGGGTCTCGGACTAGATATAGGCACTTTGAGCACCAATGCGCAAACTAGAAGAGGTTGATGGGCGCAGGTGTGTAGAAGGCACTGAGTAATACAGTGATTTTGGCGCACGTACGCACGTTGCGTGACTGTGGGCTGATAAACCCGCACAAAGCTGTCATACGGCTGTGAAGAAAATTTTGGATGAAATTCCTTCAACTCAGCTTTGAATTTGGCTTCCTGTAGGTCAAATTGGGCCGGTTATGGTACCTATAGTTTAAATAAATAAAAAGAAGAGCTAAAATAACCTAAGTGGGATAGGAAATTGATACCTTTCCCCAGTGGAGTCACCAATCTATTATGCCTCTTTTGTCACCTAGATGAGAAAAATAGAAGTGCTTACAAGCTTAGTTGGGTTAGCTAAGCAAGACAACAATAAAGGAAAGGGTTAGAAGAGTAAAGCATAAAAGACTAAGCTAAGAATTAAACTAGGAATGATAAAAACAATTAAACTATAGTGCATAAGGACATAAGAACAAGAAACAAACAAGACTCATGTCACAAATGGAAAGGATTGTATTAGTGAAAATAAAACACCAAAGTGAAAGGGGGACTTTGGGTCCCTTCATCCTCCAAGGGAGCGCTCTTGGACCCCCAATATTGAGTTCTTCTTACAACTTGAAAGCTTGAAAGAAATGGTGAAAGAATACCAAGCTAATTCACTCAAAGGGTGATGTGAATAGCTCAAATGGAATGTTGCTAGTATGCTCTTGATGAGAAAAGAGGATTCCCCAAGAGAATAGCAGTAGCATAATCTTACAAATTAATTCCTTGAATATGTAGTGCACCCATGGCCTCTTTTTATAGCACAACTTTGAGGTATTATGCAACCAACTTTTAGTGTGAACAAGGGGTTGTTTAGGGAAAATTTAGGTCTTTGACCAACCACCCAGCCAGATTTAGCCGAGATTTGGATGTCAAATCGACTTGGAAGCTGAACCAGAAGTGGGTAGGAGGTCGAACAACATCATAAATGTGTCGTTCTCAGGTGTGCACGGCTTTCAGCGTCCACAGTTGCGCATCCTGTGCGTGTACATTTTTCCTGCATTTATTGATGGCGCATGTGCACGCGCTCCCCTTATAGTCATAGCACGTCCTAATTATATAACTATTTGTATAGTTTTGGACCTTTTGGAAATGATGTTTTGGTAATTTTTGTCCATGGGTGAACTTAATAGCTGTTTGGAGATGTTGGATTCTTGTAACCATTTGCGGATGAAATTTTAGTGATAACAATCAGATCATAAAAATCATGACCAATTACCTTTGTATTGATAGTAAACTCATGCGCTTTCTACTTCAAATGGACATAATGTCCTTATGAAAAAATTTCTTCCATAGAAACGTTGACATCCTCATTTTTTAGACCCGAAAATGGAACGGGAAAATGTTGCAATATGTTTCCACTGTCAATTTCTCCCTTTAAGTTTAGAGTGGAAATTTTATCACTGCTAGAAGCATTTGAGGGAATAGAAAATGAAGTTATAGTATTATTGTCAACATCTACAGTTATGTTTTCAAAAGCATCTTGACCTTCGTAAAAGTTTAGAGAAACAAATTTACCTTGTAGTTGTTGATTATTTGCTTGTGCATAAATGTCTTCGACAACTTTCAAAGAAAATGAATCGTAAAAATCGGAGGGCTGCTGGTTACTTCTATTTATTCCAGGAGTAGTAACAAATCATGTAGTGAGGGCATCATTTAATGAGAAATAAAACATTCTCAACTTCTCCTGTAGCTCCTCCTCATTTTCTTGACCAAAATTTCAACACATATAATCCTAAAAGTCATCGTAAGTCAATAATGTGAGTTAATACACAATATTTACAATCAGATGTTGAGGGGAAGCAACTTGATTTTTGGAAAATTGATCATTGCTCCCTAAAAAAAATTCATGAAAGTCAACATTAACAAACTCATCCCTTTTCTCATAACTAAGAAAAGGTTCACCTATACATGTAAATCCATCTTTGTGATAATCATCAATATACTCAGTTTCAAGAATAGGAAAAATTGATTTATTAGATTTAGGATCCGAGGAAGATTAAAAATCTAGAAGTGATGCATTAGTATGCTGAAAATAAGAACCCAGATCAGATTTCCACTATCCATATCAATCCTTGGATTCCTTTATATCCAAATATGATTTATGTTCCTCATAAACTTGTTGTTATTCCAAATCTCTGTCCAAAACTTGATTTAAGAGCCTCCCACAATCTTAGATGTTGTCCTCAATCTCCTATGCATTAGTGAACATATGTTGCAATGATGATGACCTTATCTGTCTGAGAAAAATAAACAGATCAGGGTGTTGTGCAATTGTATACTGCACCATAGAAGCAACTTCAGTAGGTTGAATTTCCATGGGCATATTAAGATAAAAATTATGACACCTTCTATTGAATACAATAACAACTTCATCCCGCTTCCTTCTCAAGGCGTGGAACTCTGAAAGGAATTGTTCAGAGGATTTTTTCTCACCCCAATACCTCAAAAATACATTATGAAAATAAATCCATGAACTAATAGAATAAACTTTCAAATTTTTGAACCAGAATGATGCATCTTCAAACAAATATTTGCAGAATATCCTCATAACTACATCCTCATGCATAATTTGAAAATTATCAATGAAATTTTCAAAAGATTCCAGGTGCTACTTAGCTACGATATGGTCTTCTCCATTGAACATAGGAAGGTAATCAATAAAATTGGGAGGATAAGAATGAAGGATAAGTGGTAGCTTCAGGGGTTTGTAACACTTCTTGATCCTGGACTGAATTTTGGTAAGTTGATTACAAGGTGGAACAATTATTTCAATAAGTGGTGAATCAAATTTATTATTCATAGGATTACATGACTGGTCATGATCTAAGGAAGTCTAAATATGATCAACACCATGGTTAGTGGGTTCAAATGAAGGAATGAGATTAAGATCAATAATGCAAGAGGGCAGGTCTTCTCTTCTGAAGGATAGATTTACCATTGTAGGCTTATAATCATCTGAGTAAACAAAGCATAAGATAATTCTTTTCACATGAAAAGTAAAATATAGGAATGAACTGATGAATAAAAATATGAACTCTTTGAAAAGACGGATGGCTTGGTACTTGGTCTATCCCTTCCACCTTTTAATTTTCTATCGGTTGGGCTCATCCTCCAATGGAGGATTTTGATTATGGAGTCTCCAAGTGAAAGACTGCATCCATATGTGTCTCTGTTATTTTTTCACCATCAAAGATCATATTTGATCGTTCTCATTCTCCCAGGGAAATATATCTTGTTACTACGTTCCATTACAATGGCACCAGAAGATGTTGGTTCTAAAGTCTGTACCTAACTGCTAAAGGGAAGAGCCAGGCCACCTCAAGTTTGGAATGGTTGGTTTCCTTTTCAATTTTGTTGGTCAGTTAGAGGGTTGGTTATACCAATACAAGAGAATGGTTGGGGTTGGAAAAATTATAGGGATGCGGGTTGTCCTTGGCTGGTGGCACGCAAATGACAGACAAGTGAAATAATAAAAATAAAGGGAAACAAAAAACCACTCAATGAATAATCTGCTGAAAGAAGTTTAATACTTAAAATATCATTTCAAGACATTAAACATGTATCAAAAACACAATTACTCCCTCGGGTTCCAATAAAAACAAGTCTTCACCAAGCATTAGTTGTTTTAGCAAGTTGCATGACAATAAAGACAAGTTATACAATAGCCGAAAGAAATGAGATGTACTTTTCACAAATCAAAAACTATATTCAAGATAAGATAAAAACACATGAATATTTGAACAAAACACTGTCATCATGAGTATATTCACCAGGTAGAGAGATTGAATCCATGCATAGAATGGTTCCAACTGGTTTGTTGTATTTCTATCCTTTTCATTTGATTGTCCTTGCATCCTGGGTTGGGTGTTATTGATCCTTGATATCCTACTTAGTTTGTCTCTATCTACACACAATAGAGTTTTTTATGTCAAGTTGTTGTAGAGTCCTTGCATTTTCATTCTCTTATATTGAAAATATAAAAATATTAGGCATTTTACATTGTTGTCATTTTGATCTCTCGAGTCTTTGTCATTTATCTTAGTACATGTAAATACATATTTCCTTTTATTTAGAATTGCATAATTGAATTGAGAATTGCATTTTGAAAAGCATATCATTTATTTGGAATTGAATTTATTAATTTTCATTGTAATTTTATTCATTTATTTTATTTGCTGAGCCATAACATCACTAGTTTCATGACCGCACCTTTTTTAGTAAGAAAGGCCACTAAAAGTAATGATATAATTTAAAATTGATTAGTAATGATTTTATTTTTCTAGGGTGCACAACATAGCTTAGGATTTAGAGCCTTGGAATAGGATTGTGTGAGTAAACTTCTCCAAGGCTATTAAATCAACATATGTGTCTGACTAAGGGAGTGAAAAAATCCATTATATAATCGGTAATATCATGAGGCTCCACTTACACTGGATTTAAGCACGAGGTCGCATGAGGTTGGTTGAAGGGATATCCCCCCGATACCTTCTTAATGTCAGATATATTTCTGGGGATCTATTCTTATATGGGGATCTTTCTAGTACCCTTACTTATGTGAGAGGCAGTTCTTTCAAGGTTTTAGGCTTTGTTACCTTGCCCATATGGTGGACCTAACTTACGATTTTTCTCTTGTGCATCGGTTATACCATGGTTGCTTAGTTTCTTGACTTAGGTACCACATAGGTTACTTGTAGGGGTTATTCTATAGGTACCCTCTATCAGATAAGGGTCAAACAACACACAACCTTTATGGAGGATTACCTCTCCCAGGGGATCTAATTGACTAGTTGTTAATCCCATGAAGGCCCTTATAACTGATTCAGATACCTTCCATATTTAGAAGAGGAGTCTCAAGCCTCTCTTGGGTGAGGCATACCTACTTTAGAGAGGGAGGCCCCTTTCAACAAATTTATCTTGTTTCTGTGCATATTGGTTGTTTGATTATTTTTTGGTGTGCTCTTTGATTACTAGTTGGCCTTAGGATTTTTTTTTTTATATCTGAAGTCTTGATTCATTGTGGAGCCAAACCAATTTCCTCGCAAGTCTCGCCACTTTTTACAGTTACCACCACATTTTGAGTCTTTTCCTTCTAAAAGGTGCAAAGTTATCAAACGTGGTACACACAGCTCCACTTATCAGACTTGTGATCACACAAGGATGAGTATAAAGTGATTCATCAAGATACTAGGAGTCCTTTGACTACCATATCTACTATAGGTAATGGTACCCATTTGATGCCTTCAACCACAATGGTTGTATTTTCATAGGCACCTATAATCACCTCTACTTGTCCTATAGTGAATACTCAACCTATATCCATGAATTCTTTTGGGTCTCTTTATCACTTGTCAGGATATAACATTCATTCCATTGCTATGGCCTCTAGTCCTTTTTCTTATGATATGTTGAAATTCACATCGCAGTTTTCAAAATCCATCCTAGCAATTGGTATGAATACTAACATTGGACATGGGGGCACAACTCCTCCATACACTCCATTCTCGTTTGGTGGCACTCATGTCTCTCAAACGACTCCTATCATTGGACATGTTCCTCCTCTTAATCTTGGGTCTAATCCTGTTGATTTTGGATGGAGTAACCGACCTGGCGGACACGATATTGCTCACCTTCCATTCTTTACACCCACCTCCTCTCTATCTATTTTGACCAAAATTTTTGGCATGACGAATCCACCTTTATCCTTCAGATTCAAACCCAGAGGAGGTTATTTTCACACCTTGGGAAACTCCCAACCCAGAGCCACTCTGACTAGGGGCAGTTTTATAACCCTCATCAAAACATTCCTACTAGAATGGTTCCTAACCAACCTCTTATGAATCATCCCAAAGGAGGGTCTTATAATCTCGGATAGGGCCATGGTGCTTACCAAAACCCTAGATGGGCTATGATTCCCCAACCAAAATATTTCCAGGGAGCTTGGCGCCAGATGTCGCAACCCCGTCTCCCTTTTTTGGCCATGCTCAATCTTCAATACTTGTCTAAATTAATGAATGGCCCCATGCATCATAATTCATCATGAACCTCTATCCCCACTAAGATTCCTTTGGATATTCCAAAATTCAAGGGAAGGAATGGTGAGGATCCTGGTGATCATGTTACCACCTTTCACCTTTGGTGCTCTTTGAATTCCCTTAATGATGATTATTTTCAATTAATATTGTTTCAATGCACCCTCATGGGGGTTTCCGATGTGGTATATCGAGCCACTTAGGGGGGCATACAAAAATTTTAATAAATTGGTTTTAGTCTTCCTCAATCACTTCCAATTGATGGTTCATTATGATGTTGGCATCGAAATTATGTCGATGTTTCATCACGATAGAGACACTCATATCTCAGATCACATCCAAGAGTGGCATAGACAGAAAAGGTTGATCAAGGCCTACATACCCCCTAAATTCTTGCTAGAGTGGTTCCTTAAATTTCTCCTGTCTTATATTTTGAAGGATGTTTCTACATTTGGGGTCACTTCTAAGGAAGAGGGGATTTTTAAAGCCCGTTAGTTAGATATTATATATCCTCACTCTAGGATGTTATATGAGATTCTTCCTGATGCACCAAGGTCAAAATATGACCCTAGAAAAAAGACTGAGCCTCATGTCGATGGCATTGTGGGCTCCATCAATGTGAAGTCCGTAGAGTCGATGACAAGCCATTCGAAATAAATTTCTCTGAACCAGTCTGCAAGAGGGCCAACTTCGTCTATGTTCTCTAACCCCACTCAATTGGTGGATGTATGCTCTATGAAATGTTCAAATATCTCGAATGGTAACCAACAACTAGGAGGGAATAAGAAGAAAGGATGTAATAATAATCGTAGGGGTGGGAAGAATAATCATAAACCCAAGGACAATGGTAATGATGAGAAGAAGAATACTAATGTTGGTGAGGGAAATAAATAAATGCGGAAGGTGAAGTTTCCTTGTAATATTTGTATAGACGATCCCCTTACCCATATATTCCCCAAACTCATGGAAGCTATGAGGCTTTTATCTCTACCACCCCTCGTGCTGACTAATCCTTTTCCACATAACCAACACATGGCCTTGAGCTCCTCAAATTCCAGAAATGTGTCGAGTGGGAGTCAAAACCCAATTATGCAAGACGATGACCATTTATTCATAAATATGGTTAAATTTAAGGTTAATGTAGCCACTCGATCTCACGATTATAGTTCTCCATGGACTATACTTGGTCTAGGGTCTCCTCCTCCTCTAGAGACTCCCTTACAAATTGAAAAACCAGAGCCCCCACCTCATATTATGAAAGGAGTACTTAAGCGCTTTACCTACAATCCTAATTCTAGAGCTCCCCATAATTAATCTATTATTGAGGACCTTGGTCAAACCCCTTGTGCGATTTCAGCTCTGGAGTTACTCCATACTCATCATTCACAGAGGAATGCCTTTCTATCTACGTTAGGATATCTAGATCCTTGTGGTTTAAAAGTTATCAGGTTTGGTGTCACAAATGTGAAGCCTCGCTTTCCTTACCATGTGGAATTCCTAATCAACATGGGTTACTCCAGTTATACCATCAAGTGTATTGTTGTTGATGAAGGCACTGCAACATGTGTGATTTCCCTGGTCTGTTGGAATGCCCTCAACTCTCTGACCCTTTTCTCAATATCTAACCATATTGCCTACTTTTGATGGTCGTTCCTTCTGCCCTCATGGTATTCTTCCTACCTTTTTGGTCTAGTTAGGTGGGAGATGGTAGAAGTGGATGTCGAAGTGGTTGATGCACCCCTCAGTTATAACTTGTTACTAGGATGAAATTGGACTTACTCTATGACTGCAATCATATTGTTTGTCTTTTGTACTCTTTATTTTCCTCATGATGGGAAGATCATGATGATCAACTAATTGTCCTTTGTGTACACTAGCCCCAATGTATGTGTTGGACCGTCGATCCCTATGATTGAAAATTATTATCCAGAAACTGAGAATATCGTTGGAATGTATTCATCCCTTATGGGTACCTTTGACTTCATGGCACTACACCATATTTATGCCATGTCCAGTAGGCCCTTTTCATCAGAGAGGTCCATTCTTTTCTGCACTTCCTATTTTAATGATCCTTGGACCCTAACTTCCTCGACGATGTATTATGAAGGTTAGTCACATTCTGGCATGGCCATGCCACTATCGACAGTAAATATTGCGTATCAAGTTGTTATTGACTCTTCTGCTGATCTAGATTCCATTACCTCGCAGACAGATGAAGAGGATCATGTCCTCGAGGCCGTGTGGGCCACTTCATCATCTTGTTAACATGACTGCCTCGATGAGACTTTAACTTCGGATGAAGCTATCATTGAAGCCATGAATGGTTCTGACAAACCTTGGGATGATATGCATCATCGCTCTTATTTTCTCCCATAGCTTGCTAGAATCGAACAAGATGACTTTAGATTGATTTTGAGTGAGATAGTTGGTCACGCCATAGTTGCACTCGATACGCATGAAGTTTATGTTGAAGAAAACATGGAGATTATCTTCCCTAATGTCACAATCGATATATTTCTTATCCCTAGAAATATTGAAAATGTATACATCGGTGCAGATTGTTCGTGAGAAGAAATTCTCATCTACACCAAACTCTTCAAGGAATTACAGGATGTATTTTCTTGGTAATATGAAGAGATGTCAGGAATCGAACCTCGAATTTTCGAACATGAGATTAAAAATTAATCATATGCTAATCATGTTTGACAACATATTAGAGTTGTCAATCCTCAGAAGGCCTCTACTATTAATACACAGGTAGAAAAATTTCTTAATGCTTCCTTTATCTACCCGGTTACCTTTCCTGAATGGGTATCCAATCATGTTCTTGAAAATAAAAAAACACGGAACCATTCATGTATGGATGTATTTTCATGAATTGAACAAATCTTGTCCTAAATACAACCTCTCGACACCCTTCATCAATCAAATTCTCGATGAGTGTGCAGGAAGAAAAGTTTTTTCTTTCATGATGGATTTTCAAGGTATAACCAAATTCAGATTAAACCCGAGGACTAACACAAGACAACATTTGATTTCCCTTAGGGTACTTTAACATGCCGGAATATACCTTCAACCTTAAAAATTCCAAAGAAACCTTCCAATGTGCTATGGACTTCTCATTTCATGATCTCAAGTATATATTAAAATCCTATCTTGACAATCTTGATTCCCATTCCCATAAGATAGGGGATCACCCTAAGAACCTTTGGCTAGTCTTTGAAATATGTCGCCATTATCACATCCGGTTGAACCCTCATAAATGCATATTTTTTTGTTAAGCCCTAATATTGTCTCATTACACCTTAATTGGGGCATATTACATTCATAATGTTATTTTATTTATGTCGGCTTTATTCCATTAGTTGTAATTATACCTCCTAGTCTCCTATCTATACCAAGGAGACATTTTCCTTTGGAATCATCTTGTACTTGAACATTATGTGGGGTAAAAGGAGGTTTCCCCCTTGAAGAGGATTATTATCTAAAATTATCTCTTTTTCAAGGCGTTGAGTACTTATTCTGAGGTTTTTCTATGCTATATTGATATTTGGTTCTTAACATATGGTATTAGAGCTCAAGGTCTTTGGGTTTCGCTGCTACATATGAGACACCTTTGCATTTTCATTGTAACTTGTTTTCTACAATGTTTCAGAAGGACTAGCATGGAGGATATTTAGTAGATGGATAAAGGTGCGTTGGGTTAAAATTTCAGCTCCTGGGGCCTTATAATTGCGAAGATACAACATATGCAAAATAGGGTTCTAGAATCATCCTGAACTGAGTCATTGCGGAATTTTCACTATAAAAATTCTTCTGTAATGTTTCAGACACTGAAATATGGAGGATAATTACAAAAATAAGTAAGGTATATGTTTTAAACATTTCAAATTCTGTATCATCTTTCATTTGTAGATACACCCTGTGGAAGATAGGGTATTTGACTAGTCCTATTGACTAGTCTCAAGAAGTTGTTCCAGGTAAAACAATCATAATTTCTTCGTAGAGTATCCAAATTGAGTGGGATTGGTTTCACTGGATAGTGGATAGTCTATAGTATTTCTGGTATGAGTTTCATAATTTTATATCAATTATTTTGTGTGGGGAACACTATACAAGTGAGATCTCCTGGAAAGGCCAAAACGTAGGAAGTTGTGGGGAAGTTACCATAAATTCCACTTGGCATATCCAATTTTGATCAGACCTGTGGAATTTCAGAGAAGAAATATTAGAGAAATAAATAAAAGAAAGTTTCATACCCAGAAGGGTCGAAACTTGGGAGATACAATAGAAGAAATATTGTCTAGCAGAACCACCTCAAAATCAAGGTTCAAAAGTGATACTTGGCCAACATGCCACCCAAAAAGGGAACTTCTACACCAA
>ML786349.1:1460830-1478326 GCA_009831015.1 Picea engelmannii | reverse complement strand
GCGAGAAGAGCGCTATGATCTATTACAGACATCCGGTATGCAACAGATTAAAGAAGAAATGAGTTCAAACGCAAAATCCTTTTACATTCAAACACATAAAAACCAGAGGGCACGACAACTCCACAACAAATCCTTTGCTGCAATAGTTGCACTACTGTGAATCCTCAAGCAACAGATGAAACAGAGGTGGAAAGGGAGGGAACTGTTTGTTATATACCAAGAAATCTCAAACACAGAGGCATAACAAGGAACCAGAGAATGGCTGAAAACTTTACAGTTGGGAGCTTATCTCTACCATCGATGCTTACAAAAATGGCAAAAATGCCTACATATACTAAAAATTACAACAGCGCCGGAACCAAGAAAATGCATTAAAGGCTTTGCGTCTGCATGGCCTCTGACACTCTGCGGCCGCAGTCTCTGAATAACCGTGCAACCTATGGCGGACGCGATCAGACTTTATGACAGATCCGAGGATGAGTCAACGTGCTTTAACTCGGTGCCGGACTCTCTCATAATGGCGGAGGCGATGTCTAACCACTACCAGCTACCTTAATAACTGCTTCATCGGGATTGAGGATGGCCCAACCAGCTTGGCACTCTTGGGATGTGGGAGGATTCGTGCGCTGCCACCTGGATGAGCTTGAACGGCTCGATGCATCTGCGTGGAGGCCAGCGCGAAGGATGGGTCACGCAACGGGATGGTGGTGTCAGGGTCGACAGGGTGAGATAAGAAGTGATGAGGCGTGAGAGGGGTGACGAAATGAGGAAGGGCCCCGCTATGAGGCGAGGTGGGAAATAGGCTGCGAAGGGAGCGTAAGACAAGAGAAGTAGGGGACTTTCTCTTTGGTGGGAGGCTGACGTGGAAAGAGGTGGGACACATGGCAGGCAGTGGATGGAGGGTGAGTTGGAAAAGAGACCATGTGAACCGAGAGATGGAAGGCGGATGGATGACACACGGCAGCAGGAGAGAGGAGATACTGGAAGAGGACACGACGAGATAGAGGACCACACTGGCTAAACACAGGGCGGCTGAGAATGATGGGATCGCATGAGCGCCGTTGATCTGGGCGCTAAGATCTCAGCCGTCGGAAGCTGCGTCCCTGATTCCGGACCCCCCCCCCCTCCGCTTAAAGGTAGAAAGGCAGGGGGGGTCCGGAATTTCCTTTATCACCGTTGATCCAGGCGCGCTGATCTGGACCGTCGGAGAGGTGCGCCCGCGATTCCGGACCCCCCCCCCTCCGCTTAAAGGTAGAAAGGCAGGGGGGGTCCGGAATTCCATTTGCGCTGTTGATCCAGGTGCACGAACCACTGCCGTTCGATCCTGCTCGCTACTTACCATGGGCTCATAATCACCCAAAACTTAGGACAAGTGGGTTTTTAACCCCTCTGATTGCATTCTAACCCCCTAGCAATAGCAAGAAATATCGCTAACATAACCAGAGGAAACTATGCTTGAGGTAGGTGGTTTCATTTTTACAGAAGCTTGAACCATAGAAAACTATTCTTGCGACTTCCCAATGCATGGTTGGTACGTAGCCCCCAGCTTAAGAAACTAGTGGCTCAACTTTAGCATGAAGTCTAGAGGCTGAGGAAAATACCCCCCAAGCTTCATTTCATCTAATTGCAAATGAGAATGAAATGAAGCTTCAAATACTAGACGACGGACTTGTCTCAAATAGAGAGAGGGAAGTTGTTTCATTTTTTAACGAGATTGACACAAGATAAGAACTATGCTCAAGAATCCAGGTTCAATCCCTAGACCTCTATTTCATTTTTTAACGAGCTTGACACAAAAACAGGAACTATGCTCGTAACCTCTGTTTCATTTTTTTAACGAGATTTCCATAGAGATGCAAAAACTATCCTTGCGACTCTAGGTATAATCCCCAGACATTTGTTTCATTTTTTAATGATCTTGACATAGAAACATGAACTATTCTCATAACCTTTGTTTCATTTTTTAACGAGGTTTCCAAAAAGACGCAAAAACCATCCTCGAAATGGGTTTCTCTTCTTGATCATGGATTCCAAGAGGAAAATACTTCGGAATGACACCATGTCAAGGGACAAAACTCGGTCATGGCTTCCAAGAGGTCTTCACTGGAAGGAAGAAACACACTCTGGAAGGACACCATGTTGAGGGTTGTCATAGGAGTAAAGAGATCAGGCTCTAACAACCCTATCAAAGAGATCACCATGTCAACTACTGGATCTAAATCATCAGAAGTTGAATCCATGGGCGACAATGCCACAAAATTGACCTGTGGCAGGGGTGATACCGTCTGCATATAAGAATCATTTAGGGAGGCAATCCAGGCGGGGTCAACGAATGAAATTTGATCAACAATCACAACTCATCCATCGTGAGGGAATGATATCACACAAAAAATAGTAGACACAATATCTTTCATGGCATAGACATAATCGCACCCAAGGAGTAAATAAAAATCCAAGGGGTGTTGGATGACCATGAAATCAATAAAGACAAATTTCCCTCCCAAAGTTCCAGGAAATTGAGGAAGGGTCCCTAAAGGTTGACTGGTTCTTCTGTTAAAATATAACAAATTCTATGTAACTGGGGCAAGATGAGGACAACTCAAATCTTGCCAAGCAAAAGAGGAAAAAATGCTAAATGATGCACCTTCATCTATAAACGTCCGAGGAACATCCCGGCCACAAACTTGCACTGTAATCTGGAAATGAATGTGAGAGGGAAGATGAGGTCCAGTTAGCACACCCCAATTAAAAAGGATGGGCTCATTACTTGGAGGGGGTTTCATAGGAGACGGAGGAATACCCACCGGCATGGTAGATTCTGTATCAACAAGAAAAACATGGTCAGTATCGGGTTTACTCTCTAGTGAGAGAGTAGGATCGACCGATGGAGAGATTAGATAGACCACTTGGGTTTCATTCTCCTAGGGGAGAATGGGGTTGATGGGTGGAAACAGATCGACCGCTTGGGTTTCACTCTCTAATGGGAGAGTGGGATCAGATCAACCACTTTGTTAACACTCTCTAAAGGGAGAGTGGGATCGACCGAATATGGGATCGGATCGACCACTTTGTCAACTGGTTCAATTAAGGACGTGACCAGATTGACGACATGATCAATCGGATTGACCGATGATGGGTCCGGAGTGATCATTCCATAAACTACAGGTGGGTTGAGAGAAAATTTGTGATAAGCAGCTAGAAGTTGAGGCTGTGAAACAGTCATGTCTTCCAGAAATTTTGAGGCTTCTTCCATATGAGGGAAAATATGATTTAGATGACGCCCTTTGCATAACATACACGAGAACTTGACTCTATTTTTATTCTTCCCAACTATATCATGACTAGTCTATGGGAAATCATCAACATGTTGTTCAGAGGCTGATGACATGGGTTGGTGAGGATCTGTAGACCATGCTTCTATAACCTTGGATAGACCAGGGAAATCCTTAAGAAGATGGCTACCCTTACAAGGCCTACAAGGGTACTTGGGCTTATGGGTTGTTGGGGTGATCTTGACATCATCAACACTCCCATCACGATTAATAGTAACTGGTTGTTTTCCAACATGTTTGATAGTGGTTGGAAGATTTGACCCTTGTTTATATTTCTTCTTCTTAATATTCTTTTTCTTCTTCTTCTTATTCACCGGTTTACTAGCTTCAAAACTTTCACTCAACGAAGAATATGAAACGAAAAGCGATCTTTCAAGAGAATAAGGTGAAGAAGACCTTACTGGTGAAGAAGGTGAAGGATCAACATGAGGTTGATTCTCATGGGGGGAAGTGCTTGTGACTGAAGCAGTAACTGCATTCAGGATTACCTGAGTGGAAAACAACCATACCGATAATCCAATTGTGAGACCTAGAAGGCTCAAAGTAGCAATATGAGGAGGCCCAATGTTTCCATAAGAAGGAAAAAAAAAAGGTTCCCCTGGAGTAGGGGTTCCTTCATTGTTCATTTCGGGAACAAACACCATTAAATAAATATCCAATCTAGATTCCTCTATGGAAAACAAATAGCACACGCTAAAAATCTAGTAAGCAAGCAAGCAAACAAAACCTTCTCACAATGAACGCACTAGTTGGTGATGAAATCCAACGTCGTGTGAACAATGTAAGGAGGGGATGATATAGAGTGGGTGGAAAAGTTACATTGATGACCTTCTTAATGGACTTACACCCTGGTGCAAGCTCCCACACATAATCATGGGTATACCCTCCAAGGAGCCCGAGCGATTTTTCCCAACATCGATTCCATGTACCGTGAAGACTTGCCCCTCCACAGTCACTTTATGTAAGACCCTAAAGAGATAGACCACTAAGGTTACCAATCACTATAGTGATGCCTGGGGAAATAGTCGACAGTCTGATCCATGTGCAAGGGTAGGGTATCTAGCCCGAAATCAACTTGAAAGGATTCCACTCATCATTGTGGGTATACCTCTCAAGCAACCCCCATAATACACGTAATCTCTACACCAAGACCAATAAAGTAGGGTGAGTAACTCTGCCAATCTCAATGCGACCTCGTGATTGACCCTTGTGTTATAAGGGCTTCCCAAGACAAAATGTAGTAAGTGGATTTAACTCTCCCTATCACAAGATACTATGTTTGTTTGCAGCTTTGGAAAGTTATATATCACACCTATTCCAAATCCCTACGACTAATCTAATGTAGGTTTTCTACCAAAAAAGATAAAAATGTCTAATCAATTTTTATAATCGCTTTATTTTATGGTTGTTGTTACTCAAAAGGAAAATGGCGTGGACAATATGGTGTTTTGAATGACTTGAAAGTTATGAAAATAGATGAATATGCAATCTTTTCATTTCGATGAAAGCTATGCTATGAGAAGGAGAAAACATTTATCATTCCTAGATGCACAATGTCCCAAAATCTTAAAACTCATCAATATCAATATTCTCAAGAAATTATCAAAAAAGACTATACACCAATGCACAATTCATGCCCCCCCCCCCCCCCCCCCCCCNGCCCCCCCCCCCCCCGACCACGAGGGGGAATTTTTTTCATAATTTAAGATAAAAAAATTCCAAGAATCATGCAATTCCACTACTTCAAATGCAAGGATGCCCCCAATCTAATATAAAGCAAGAAATTAAATCTTTTCATTTCAAAAATTTCACTAAAAGAAATAATGAACTTTCTTAAAACAAAGAAACCCAAACTAAAAGTTTTCTTTTAAAGTGAACTATTCAGAAGAAATCTGATCTTTCCCTTAAAAATTCTAAAGAAAACACAGGATTTGGAATTGAAAGACACTCAAAGCAAGAGACTAATCCTTCAAAACCAAACAAAGAAAAGATGGCTAAAAACAACTCAAAGAATGTTAAGCAAACTGTAAATAGATCAATATAGGCTCCAAAAGTTCAATCCAACTAATCAAAGAAAAACCGGGCATCAAAAGATAGGAAAGACTAATTCCAAACAAAAATTTCAAATGGGTCCGCAGCCTAGCAATAGGGTGTAGTGCGAAAATCAGTGGAGTTCGCAGGCTAGACACAGGTAGGGTGCGAACATGTCACACCGGATTACACAGTAGGGTGCGAAACTGAGGGGTTTTCGTAGGCTATAGACCAGTATAGTGCGAGACTACTTGAAATCAAAGAGAATTTGGAAAATGACAAAAGTTTTGAGTGAACTTTTAGATACAAAGAGTCTGGATGGATCTCCCACAGACTCAGAGACCATAAATCAAGCAATCAAAGCAAGGGAAACTAGACTAACTAGGAAACAATTCGTTCCCCAGTGGAGTCACCAATTATTTTATTGGATAAATCGGTAGGTATGGACACTAATAGATCTCCCTATATCCACCTGGATCTAGAACAAAACACACCAGAACATGACGCTTTCCTTAAGTTTTTAAATATTGAATTCACTAACTAAAGAGGGATAGGTGACATACCGTTTAAACACCACTTCCTCTCGCCATCGCCATCCTAGCTCCATTCCAACGCTCATACAATGATGAACCTACGAAAGAATGCAACCAACCAAAGTGATAGTAATAGCATAAACTCAATATAAACCTATGTATGTGATCAAGGAATCATACAATAAAACACAACAAGATTTATAGGAAATAATCATATTATTGTATCATATTAAATGTGAAAGAGAGATTACAACCATGGCCTTGATGTCGTAAGGTCCCTTCCAACTGTCCTTTTTTCCCCACACACTTCTTGCTCCAAGTATTCTGAGACCATGGATCTGATAGCTACTCACAATCTATCTTGACAAAGCAAATCTCAAAGCCACTCTAACCAAGCTAACAATCCCAAGCCAAAAACAACTAACTTTCTCCATGAGAGCTCCTCTCCTTTTATAAGCTGAAGAGGACAAGGTGAGGAGGTTAGGATGATCCCACTAAATCATTAAAGTGAGTAAGATCCAAACCATTCGGATTCCACCTCACCATGGAAGTTTCTCCTTCTAGAAGCATCAAGAAGATGCTCGTTTTTCCCACGTATGAGCATTCTCGCACCCTACTTATAGAGAAACCTATGAACATATCGCAACCCAGCTATGGTGTAGCCTGCAAGAATAAGAAATTCTCACACCCTACCTATATAGTAGTCTGCGAACATCCTCTTTAATAGGGTTTTTATAAAGGAGAATGCAACTTCTTTTCTCAGGAAAAGTTATTCTCTCTTCTTTCTTCAGGAACTCGGGATACTGACCCCTCTAAAGGAAGCAGATAGGTTTACATCATTAATGATCATAGGGATGAAAAAAATAATGTGTAATGCATGCACCATCTAGAAATGCAAGAAATGTGCACATGCGCACGATGCGCGATTATGGACGCTAAAATCCGCGCACACCTGAGAATGACGCATTTATGATGTTGGTCGGCCTCCCACCCACTTCTGGTTCAGCTTCCAAGTCAATTTGACATCCAAATATTGAATAGATCGGTCTGGGTGGATGGTCAAAGACCTAAAGGTACCCTAAACAACCCCCTTTCACACTAAAAGTTGGTTGCACAATACCTCAAAGTGGTGCTATAAAGCAAGGCCATGGGTGCACTACATTTTCAAGAAATTCATTTGCAAGGTTATGCTCCTGCCATTCTCTTGGGGAAATCTCTTTTCTCATCAAGAGCATACTAGCACCATTCCATTTGGGAAATCCACATCACCTTTTGAGTGGGTTAGCTTGGGATTATTTCACCATTTATTTCAAGTTTTCAAGTTGTAAGAAGAGCTCAATCTTGGCGGTCCAAGAGCCCTCTCTTGGAGGAAGAAGGGACCCAAAGTCCCCTTTCTCTTCGATGTTTTATTTTCACTAATACAATCCTTTCCATTGGTGACATGAGTCTTGTTTGTTTCTTGTTCTTATGTCCTTATCCACAATAGTTTAGTTGTTTTTTCCTTTCCTAGTTTAATTCTTAGCTTAGTCTTTTATGTTTATTCTTTTAACCATTTCCTTTACTATTGTCTTGCTTAGCTAACCCAACTAAGCTTGTAACCACCTCTGTTTTTCTCATTTAGGTGAAAAAAGAGGTGCAACAGATTGGTGACTTCGCTGGGGAAATGTATCAATTTCCTACCCCATTTGGGTTATTTTATCTCTTCTTTCTATTTATTTAACCTACAGGTACCATAACTGGCCCAGGCCGACCTGCAAAAGATCCAATTCAAAGATGAGTTGAGAAAATTCCATTCGGAATTTTCTTCACGGCCATGTGACAGTTGTGCACGGATTTATTGGCCCATAGTTGTGCATCATGTGCACGTGCACCAAAATCACTTTATTACTCAGCACCTTTTGTGCACGTATGCCCAAAAGTCTTTTTCAGTTCACGCATTGGTACTCAGAGTGCCTCTATCTAGTATGAGACCCATGCACCCTTGCAGAAAAATACACATTGTAAATTTTTTTGTGATTTGTGGAAGGCCCCTAGCCTTATTAGAATTGATTTCATGCACATTGTAACCCACACCACACTTAGTTCCCTCTCCATATAAAGGGATTAGTCAAAACATAGGCACTTAGGGGGTTTAAAATCATTATTTCCTCTTTTACTTTCATTTTTCCACATGGATGGCTTGCTTTGACTAAGATATAAGTTGGAATCATTTGTAATCACATATAAAACTTGCATTCGGACCAAAAAATGGATATCAATCCTTGATTATGCTCTTCTCTCATGCTCCAAAGTGATCTTAAGAATCAGAAAGAGGTTGAAAGAAAATTTCATCTCCCTTAAAAAAAACAAAAAAAAAAAGATAAAACCTTTAGGAGAGGACAATAGCCCCCTCGGGACTCCTCTTAGTTTATTTTTCAAACACATCTCAAGATTGTAATGGACCCATACATGACCACATGTTACAAAGATAGGATAGTGTTGAAATTTACTTTCTTAGATTAAATCACTAGGGAAGTTTAAATTTTTTTTAGCAAGCCCATACATGCCCACATGATCACAATCTAGGATAGTTTCAAAGATTTCTTAGATTAAATTACATTAGGGAGTTAAAGGAATAGTAAGGACCCACATGTCCACATGCTAGTTTCCTAGGGACTTTAAAAATTCTGCAAGGTTGTACCAATGACACGTAGTAAATTAGGTAATCAACACTTGTAAGGACCAAGAGAATTCCACATGCAGCAAGGTGACACCTAAACTATTAAAAATTGGCACACTTTCACTTTCTCACACACAAAGTTCACCAATCACTCACACAGTTTTATCTAGAAGTCGTGGAGGTTGAAGTAAGTTTCCTCCAAAGGGATTTCGAAACACCCCACTCTTTTCTTGATGAAAATATTCACTCCCACTTAATTTCAACAAGATTGGTTCACACCCCCAATCTATCAAACAACCACATATAAAAAATTTCTAAAAAAACTCACTAAGTTTTCCTCCACAGGAGGTGCCGAAAGAAATCTTTTAGTCTAGGTAGGATTTCGGGGATAGGCATCCAAATAACTCCCCTTTATCTGGTTCTCACATTTTCAAAACAATAGAAGTTGTCAAATAGGGAACTTTAAATTCTCCAAGTCAAGTGTTCCTAACACCATAAGGTAGGGAGATACCTATGAAGGGTTGAAGGTCGAGGTCTGGTTGTTCTGTGCGTCCCCCCTTGAGGCACCCACCTCTTGGACGGGATTCAGTCTGTGACCCATTTCTTAGGCCAAAAATCTAAATGCCGCACTTTGAATGAGGTACCTAGCAACCAAATTTTAGGACATCTACCCAGGTGGCAATTGTGGGTTGCAATTGCACCTTTATTGGATTTTTTGTGGCTATTGGGAAATATTTCCAGTTCTTTCAAGATATGCCCCCTCTACCCCTCATTATAACTGATTGTTTCATCCTTCACTAGTTCCTCTTCTGATGGCTTCAGACCCCACTATTGAGTACTATTGGAAGGTCTAGTGCTATTTGAGAGGAAGGACATTACGTCTTTTAGGACACGAGAATTTGTTTTCTTTGATCCCCCACGTGGAAAAAACCCACCTATCCACATATATGCTTCTTTATCAAAACACTTTATGTATCATGCACTTCTGATTACATTTGATTTAGCTATATATCATATAAAGTTCAAAAATTGTAGCAAAGGCTCTTGTTTATTTATTTCTCTCACCACCATTCGCACGCATTCACTAAGCTAGTTGGACATCATAGGGGACCCACAAAACCCCCGTCATTCTAGACACTTGCTAAACCTCCCTCCTATTCTAGGGGGAGTTCCTAGTCTTTCCAATTCATCGGATCCACCTTCTCACACTCCTGTGAGTGCCACTATCTTAAGATCAACTTTTCTTGGTTCCACCTTGCTTGGGTCCAATTCTCAAGGTCCACCTTCCACTCGCTCTCCTTTACACGAAAGCGGGGGTCCAACTCCCTCTCAAGGGGGAAGTACAAACCCACCTAGTCCCCCTCAAGGGTCAGGTTCACAAAACACTCACACCATGGCTAGAACTAACCCTCCACCACCACTCCAAATTCCATATTTGGCCTCTCTCAACATACTAGATCTAAGCAAACTCACAAATGATCCTATATTGCATGACCCCACATGCCCTGCAATGCCTACCAAACTACCTTCAGATATCCCCAAGTTTGAAGGAAAGGCAGGAGATGACCCTGCCAACCATGTCATGACCTTCCACTTATGGTGCTCTTCCAACAACATTATGGATGATTCCATCCGACATCAATTATTTCAATGCACACTCACTAGCCCATCAACCAAGTGGTATGTAGATGAAAAATCAGGGTCCCACGCAACTTTCGAGTCCTTGGCCAAAGCATTTTTGACCTTCTTCCAATTACCAATCTGCCATGAAAATGGTCTTGAACTACTCTCTAATTGTAAACAAACCTCGGCCACACATATCGTTGATCACATTCACGAGTGGAATCGATGACGTAGTTTGTGCAAAGAAAAAACCACCAAACAACAATGTCTTGATTGGTTTCTCAGATCACTTGTCCCTCTCCTCGGTAAAGATGTGGCTTCCACCTTCCCTCAATCTGAAGAAGAATCCATCAGTAAGGCTCAACAATATGGCCTCATCTGTTCACAATCAAGGTACTTGTACACGATACTTCCTAATCTCCCAAAACCCGTGCCATTTGGCCAAGACAAGCCTGGGATGTCTCACTCAACAGATGGATTGATTGGTAACACCACACACCACAATCCATAACCCCAAAAACCACAAATGTATGGAACACCTCAATATCCATCGGCATATGGAGGAATCCCTTATTATCCTCCACCCCCTTATCAACAACCCTACCTTGTTTCCCTTCCTCCACCCATCATGTAGTGTCCCCAAGGCTGAGCCCTGTTGTAAATCATGTTTATGAAATGAATTGTAATTATGTTTTTTATAGGCTGCTGAGCCAAGTAAATATAAGATGGTGGGCTTATGTGATTATTAGTCCAGAGAGCCTAAGTGTTGAAGCCCAAGAGCTTGATTTTGTACATGTATCTATTCACATTATCAATAAAAATATAAACACCACCGTGTGCAGACCGACCACAATGAATGAGTGATGGGGGACTAAGCTTCCACAGAGTGGGAAAGGGATTAGGGGCTGGAAGGTGGGAAAAGGGACTAAGTGTTGAGACTAGGGGCTTAAGTCCTTAGGGAATAATAGTTTAATATTATTCCAAAAGACATGTGAATAATACTTTTTATCCTAAGTTATTTTGGAAGGACAAGCAACTTCCAAATGGAAGGAATGCATGCAGTTGCATGGGTGACAAGTGTCAACCTAGGCGCATGCAAATAAAATGGCTGAGATGAGCCATTTTGGGGGTTCCTCCTCCATTCCACCATCGAACGTTTGAACATGAGTCCCGTATGACCTCTGCAAGATACCCTTGTGCAATTATGAAACTGGGGAAAAGGTCTATGTTGATTCCTAGGAAAGTCGATACACCCTCTGTTCTGAACCGTCGAGCCTGTGTCAACCCCTGCGTGGATTGTTGGTCACGCATCGCTGAGAAAACCATAACCGTGATTCTATTCCATGATTTCTAAGCTGGTTGTGTTGAATTATGTGACTATCACATGTTTGGGAAGCCCGTGACTGTATACCCAGTTGACTGTTGTGGTCACGCAGTGTTGTACTACGTGTGGCTTGTTGACCAGTGTAAGTTCGTGCTGAGCCTATGTGTAACCTCTCTCTAGGTGAGGGAGGTGATTTTTATTGAAGAGGAAGGTTTTACTGAGCCTGTGAGTGAATCTCTCTAGGTGAGAGAGTGTGCAGAGGAAGGAGAGAGATCCTAGAAGGAACCCTGTAGCTGCCACAGAGCTCAGAGATTTTCGGTCCGGCCTGTTGCTGAAGCCCAAGGCAAGGGAGGTTAGCAGCTGAAGGACTATCTAGGTGACAGAGAAGGTGTATATTCTTGGGGTGGGACAGGCATGTGGGAAAGGATAATCTATGGGCAGTGGGCATAAGTGGTTCCTAGGAGAGAATCCTCCCTCTTTTACGTGTATTCTTCCAGAGAGAGTTTGTTGGGAAGTGGTTTTCTTCCAAAGAGAGTCCAGCACTAGCTACGAAGCTTTGAGACTTCCTGATCTGGCCTATTTCCGAGACCCAGAAAGGGAGATGAAGCACTGATGGACTATGCTTGTGAAGGTGTATACTCTCGGGCAGAGCAGGCATGTGGGGAATGAGAGTCCATGAGTAGTGGGCATAAGAAGGCATCCTGGGGAGAATCCTTCCAGTTGTTCTATGTTGTTTTCCTTGTAATTAGCCTAGCCTAGGATTCCTTTCCTTGGGGTGGAGCTTAGTCCCAGCTTGGGGGTGACCCACTACTGAGATTGATGAGCAGTGTGGTATAAGGCTGGGAGGTTCGTGGAAGGCCTGCATGTGGTTGGTGGAATTACCACAGTTTCAAAGATAAGTATCAGCTTATGTTAAATGTTATGTTTTTCATGCCTGTGATGCTTATATTTTATCATGTATTCTGTTGTGCAGATGAATTATTGTTAATGCCAGGGAATATTTGTGTTAGCACTAATTCTTATGCTTACTTTGAGTCAAATGTGTTTCATTTGATTTAAATTCATGTTATCAATCAAGTATGAGAATGATGTTGTTCTGCACAGTAGCGTCTTCCCAACTAATGGGATGACGACGAGGGGGGATGTTACAGTTTGGTATTAGAGCATTATAGAATGGTATCAGAGCATTACAGAATGGTATCAGAGCATTACAGAATGGTATTAGAGCCAAGTTTTCGATGTTGAGCCTATATGGGCCAGTTGAGTGGTCTTTAGACCGAGGGTTTGAGAAGAAATTGTGTCTGGAGGACCAATTTCGGACCTTTGAATGAACCTTAGTGTCAAGGAGTTACTTGACCGTGTTACTAAGCTCAAGAGGTGTATTCGGTGTGGTATATGGCCACAGGGAGAGAGAGAACTCCACACCAGAAGGGTTGGAGCCTTAGGATATATTCGAGAGGAAAGGATAACCCTCATGACCGTCAGATCTGGAGAATGTGCACAAGGTTTAAAAACCTTTGGAGTTGCACAGGAGTGTGGAAATTGCGGTACGCGAAATCCTGAAATCATGAGGACCATCGATCGGACAGACACATGGTTGTTGGTCAGCATTTCGGCATCTAGGAAACCAAAGGGAAAGATCCCTCATTTTCAAAAGTCGCAAAACCTCAGTTACTGAAAACCCAAAAACCTAAAGTCCTGAAATATTTGAAGACAGAAGAACCTACCTGAAATCCTGAGATGATCTACACCATAGATCGTAGGAGAGGAACTTGAACCGTTGGATCATTTCATAATTCTGGGATTGAAATGACGAGAGACTTGGAGTCACTACATTGTGAACTCCCAGTTACCGAAAACCTGAAACCCCGAAATCCTGAAACCCCGAAAGGATCTGCGTTGTAGATCTGAGAGAGGTCTAACCATTGGATTTCACTTGGAAGGGACATGGGCACATGGATGTGTACCACGTGTCAGTAGGTCGAGAAGAAAAGTGAGAGTGGAGGAACCCAACAAAATCACCATAGGTGACGTGGACCCTCTTGAGTGTGCCACTTGCCACTGTGGATGTGGGAGACAGTTGTGCTCTGTGGACCCGGAGGGTAAAGGAAATAAATTTTTTGGAATTTGGGGATTGTAGTGACAAGAAGTTGGGAGTCACTGCATCATGAACTCCTGGATACCGAAGACCCAAAAACTGAAGTGCCAAAATCCTAAATTTTTCAAAGACAAAAGAACTGTCGAGTACTTAACTATTGCATCCTCATGGACCAAAAACCCTAAAACCCGAAGTCCCGAAAATTGCAGAGTCGAGCAGAACTCAGAAAATTCATGAAATTGAAACATTTTCTTAAATTAGATTGTTTATGAATGATGAAGGAATTGTTAAGAAACAAAGGCCTGACAAATTCTATTCGTCTGAGCATTTTTATTGCAGAAGGTTGACATGTGCCAGAAATGATTTGAATTGCCACAAAGTGCAAAGAAATGGAAGAGACACATAAGGCTTCCAGCTCAGAAAATGAAGCTCAGAAGAGATAGTGTAGAACTTTTGTATGTAGAGTGTGCATATCCAGCGAAAGGAGTGCTTATAGAGGGAACTTGTTTTAAGTTTGAAATACTCCAAGAGACGAGTGTAGAGGGTGCCAGGAGGGCACCAAAAAGTCTTTAGGAAAACACCATCGAAGCCTTTGAAATATTCGAAATCCTTCATGTTAGGGAGGAAGTCAAGTCCATAAGAATTGATGCCAAGATATTTGGAAAGAATTCATTGAGAAATTGAATGGATGGTAGGAATCCTTGGAGGTAAGACTGTGCATAGGAAAGCACTGAGAAAGCAGAATCATTGAGGGTTCTGTGGAAGCTCTGCCAGGAGGGCATTGAGAAAGTGCATAGAGTGCACAAAAGAACTCTATTCTGAGATCAGAGGAAGGAGAAATGTCAAGAAGGAAGACAAAATTTATGAGAATTCTGTGAGACATTTCCAAGAGGGCATTGAGAAAATGCACAGGATGCATTGAGGAGAACTCTATTTTGAGTTCAGTGAGAAGATAGAGTCATTGAGGATTCTGGAGAACTTTTCCAGGAAGGGCATCGAGTTGGTGCAAGTGTGCATAGAAGGAACTCTTTCAAGTTCTGAGATAAGAGAAGTGTCATAGGAAGACACTCAGAGGGTTATTGAACACCTTGTAGGCTCAGGAAAGCATGCTTGAGAAAGAATTTTCCATAGGGCACCAATATCCATTTGAAGGAGAAGGAAAGCATTGAATCCCTTAGAGGTTCAAGTTCTAAAGATCAGGAAGGATAGTGCTATTGTGCACAGAGTAACAATAAAGAGAAACAGGAGGTCGAGAAACCCTTTGAGGTTTCACAATCGACAAATCTCAGGAGGGACAACGTTCCTAGAACATAGGCGAGATTCAAATGAATTGAGCTTGTAGGGGAAGCGAAGGTCAAGGCCTTTGAAACTTTGAAAAATATTCCAAGCGGAAGGAATAAGTTCTAAAGCTCAGGAGGGAGCATAGATGTCATTAGATCAGATAGAGAGGAAGAGATATGGTTCGTCAGATCTAGTGCAAAGAATCGATAGTCATTGGATCTAGAGGAAGGCACACAGAGTTTAACCTTTGGGAGGTCACAAAGGAGAGGAGTCATATGGATGGTGGAGACACTTCATGGAGGAAGTGTCAAAGTTGTGAGAGTTGTTGGATCTTGCAGAGTAGCAAGGGGATTAAGGCCAAGTATCTTATGATACTTTGAATCTCAGAAAGGATAGCGACCGTCAGATCCGGGTCAACGACAGTCATTGATCTCATTCAAGAAATTGTGAATTTGGCGTTCATGAGTTCGGAGGGTAGACCAAATTATTGGTTCCTCGAAGTCCCAAGTCATGAGGAGTAGGAAGGAGATCGAAACCGTTAGATCTAATCCACAGGAGAACTGTTGGATCAGAACCTTTGTGTGGTATCATGTATCGGGGATTTGGGGGTTGACAGAAATTATTTTTTACTACGAGGTCGCAAAGTGCCGAGCACCAAGGGATCGTAGAACACGTGGAACATCTATTAGGTGGGGACCATGTGGTTTCCAGGTGGCATAAAAATAAGCACCTAGAGAAAGGGGAAGTGGGTGAAAAGTGTTGGACACATGTCGCCTGGAAAGGAGTCAACTCATCACTGAATTTTGTGTCTCAGGGATTCGCAAAGGAGGAGCATGAGGGCTCAACACTCCAACTCGTGAAGTCACAAGTTGCGGGTAGTTATAGCACTTAGCCCTAGCTGGTGGTTATGTGTGGAAGGCACTAACAAGGAGGATCCATATCCATATCACATCTCAGGTAGCAGTGTCTGGAGAAAGAGGACTCGAGGGTCTTAGACTCACGAACTTGCGAGTTATGAGAGGCGCTTGTGCTAAGGTAAGGTATTGGTCACATGGAAATGTGAGGCTTGCACCTGGCATCAAGTTGTGCAGGGAAGGTTTTCATGAAGGACCTATGGATCAGATTCATTGGAAGTTCCAGCAGTGAATCAAAGGAGCTGCTTCAGCTCGAGGAGAATTTTGAACGATCCTTTGCGGATCTTGGCCTGAGGGTCGGAGGTCTATGTCATAGATGAAGTGCTAGTTATAAGTTTGATAAAAGAAGAATGAAAGATTCTAATTCTATTAGATATTTAGGTAGTATAATTTTTAATGGCAGCCATGCAGGTATGAGTTTTTATCACTCTTTTTTCATAAATGTTGAAAGGAAATTTTGGTAAAAATTTCCTCAGCCAGAGATATGTTAAAAAAATTACATGAATATATGATTGAATGCAGACCACTAGATGTGGTAAAGGCTATAGGCCTATATCAATTCAAATATTTTTATCCTCTGAATGCACACATTGACATAGTAGAATGTCATGTTAATTTGGTTATGGGGTAATAAACAAAGAATTAAAGATAAAAACTGGTTGTAGGAATAAATGCCAATAAGCTAGTCATGTATGAGACCAGGACCTAGTTGAATATGACAAGGTATGGAGAATGTGGCAACACATTGGCTAGAATTGCAACTCATGGATGGTGAGATACATGACTGAGATAGAGAGCATTATGTAATTCAATACAAGGTGCACTGAATAAGAATGCATTGAGAATTGCACTCATGCATAATGAGTGATAGAATTGTATACTAAATGCAATGGTTGAATATGTTTCGTAAGTACATGCATATATATTATTGCATGGAAATAATTATACTAATGGATGAAATGTTTCTAACCCATGAAGTTGAGAACATTTCAGGAACTGTTAAACATTGCAATAGGAAAGCTACAAGCCAGGTAGTCACAGGAATAGAGACTACATAGAATTTTATGTTCAGAAAATTGAAATAATGAACTTACTATTGTTAATTATGAACATGCATATGAATAGAATGACGAATCATTCTATTTGGTCAAGTTTTTTGGTAATTGTGATTGAATTTCCAGGTGCAGGAAATTCTATGATTATTTCATAAGATGTTGTACATGTTGAATTATGATGTACAAAAAATATTGACAATTTGTTGGTAGTATGCAAGATGAAGTCTTGTAGGAAAATTATATGCAGTTTGATGCCTATGGTAAATCACAAGGATGGTTGCATTCATAATGTGGAAAAATCCAAGATGAATCATGAAATAGAATGCCATGTTTTGGGAATAAAAGTTGAATTTCCTTTTGAAATAATTGGAATTCCTAAATGAATTCCTTTATGTTCTCTCAAGATAACTTCATGTGGTTGATGCAGATGAGATGATGTTGATAAAAGTTAAATGTTGGCTACAAAGAGTATCTCGGGAATATGCTACTTGGAAACCTTAGAAGGCAATTGGAACTCCTGGAGCCACGGTGCACTAAGACTTCCAGTCCGGCTTGTTGTTGAAGCCCAAGGAAAGGGAGGTGTAGCACTGATAGCATAGACCATGTGGATAAGGATTGTGGACCATGGCTATCTTGGGAAGCCATT
>ML786349.1:1444060-1460531 GCA_009831015.1 Picea engelmannii | reverse complement strand
TATACATTGCATATATGCTTGCATTACCACATCCATGACTGTACCTAAGGTGTCTCATATTTCATTACTTAAGAAATATATATACCTGATGCTAATCATGTAATCGATTGGAATATGATTCAGGTGGAACCAGAAGGTGTCCTGCAAGTGTATCATGTGTGCATATTGGATAGGAAATTAAAATAGCTCTAGAATCGAGATATTGAGCTTGTAAAGGTCCAGTGGACCTGGTATGGTCCTTAGGACATGACATGGGAGCATGAGGACGCTATACGGGCGTAATACCCGCATATTTTTGAAGATTTTGGAAATCTTTGACACTGTGTGAAAGTTGCACTGAGGACAGTGCAAAAATAAGCGAGGGGGATTGTAATGTCTCCAAGGCTGAGCCCTATTGTAAATAATGTTTATGAAATGAATTGTAATTATGTTTTTTATAGGATGGTGATCCAAGTTAATATAATCTAGTGGGCTTATGTCATTATTAGGCTAGAGAGACTAAGTGTTGAAGGCCAAGAACCTGATTTTGTACATGTATATATGCACATTATCAATAAAAATATAAACACTGCCACATGCAGACCAACCACGATGAATTAGTGATGGGGGACTAAGATTACATAGAGTGGGCAAGGGATTAGGGGCTGGAAGGTGGGAAAATGGACTAAGTCTTGAGCCTAGGGGATAAGCCTAGGGGCTTAAGTCCTTAGGGAATAATATTTTAATATTATTCCAAAAGACATGTGAATAATATGTTTTATTCTAAGTTCTTTTGGAAGGACAAGAAACTTCCAAATGGAAGGAACACATGCTGAAGGAACGCATGTAGTTTCATGGGTGACAAGTGTCAACCCAGGCACATCCAAATAAAATGGTTGAGATGAGTTGTGTTGGGGGTTCCTCCTCCATTCCACCATCAACTGTCTGAACGTGAGTCACGTCTGACCTCTCAAGATACCCTTGTGCAATTCTGAAACCAGGGAAAAGGTCTATGTTGATTCCTGGGAAAGATGGTACACCCTCTATTCTGAACCGTCAAGCCTGTGTCGACCCCTACATGGATTACTGGTCACGCGTCCCTAAGAAAACCATAACCGTGAGTCTATTCTGTGATTGCTGAGCTGGTTGGGTTGAAGTATGTGAATTTCACCTGTTTGGGAAGCCCGTGATTGTATACCTAGTTGACTATTGTGGCCACACTGCGCTGGACTGTATGTGGTTTGCTGACCATTGTAAGTTCATGCTGAGCCTGTGTGTAACCTCTCTCTAGGTGAGGGATGTGATTTTTATTGAAGAGGAAGGTTTTACTAAGCCTATGAGCGACTCTCTCCAGGTGAGAGAGTGTGCAGAGGAAGGAGAGATCTCCTGGAAGGAACCCTGTAGCTGTCAGAGAGCTCAGAGATTTCTGGTCCGGCCTATTGCTGAAGCCTAAGGCAAGGGAGGTTAGCAGCCGAAGGACTGTCTAGGTGACAGAGAAGGTGTATACTCCTGGGGTGGGATAGGCATGTGGAGAAGGAGATTCTGTGGGCAGTGGGCATAAGTAGTTCCTGGGAGAGAATCCTCCCTATTTTACATGTATTCTTCCAGAGAGAGTTTTTTGGGAAGTGGTTTTCTCCCAAAGAGAATCCAACACCAACTATGGAGCTATGAGACTTCATGATATGGCCTATTTCCGAGACCCAGAGAGGAAGGTGAAGCATCGATGGACTGTTCTTGTGAAGGTGTATACTCCCGGGTGGAGCAGGCATGTGGGGAATGAGAGTCCATGAGTAGTGGGAATAAGAAGGCATCCTGGGAAGAATTCTTCCAATTGTTCTGTGTTGTTTTCCCTGTAACCTCAGCCTAGCCTAGGATTCCTTTCCTTGGGGTGGAGCTTAGTCCCATCTAGGGGGTGACCCACTCCTGAGCTTGATGAGTAGCATGGTATAAGGCTGGGAGGTTCATGGAAGGCCTACACATGGTTGGTGGAATTACCACAGTTTCAAAGATAAGTATTATCTTATGTTAAATGTTATGTTTTGCATGCCTGTGATGCTTATATTTTATCATGTATTCTGTTGTGCAGATGAATTATTGTTAATGCCAGGGAATATTTGTGTCAGAAATAATTCTTATGCTTACTCTGTGTCAAATGTGTTTCATTTGATTTAACTTCATGTTATCAATCAAGTATGAGAATGATGTTGTTCTGCATAGTAGTGTCTGCCCATCCAATGGGATGACGGTAGCGGGGGACATTATAGTTTGGTATCAGAGCGTTACAGAATGGTATCAGAGTATTAAACACCAGTGGGCCACTGCCAACACCCACAATATGCCCACCTATCTAAACAATTTCTGGTACTCCTTCTACCTCAGATTATACTCTAAGTACTAGAGAAAGCACCATGCCTTCCTATGTACCTTACAGATCATTACCACAACATAATTCGTACTCTCCATTTCCTGTCCCTCCACAACCCATGGATCCACCACAAGGACACCCTCACGCTGGGGTTAATTTTGTTCAACCCTCTCCCATTCAGCAATATCAAAATTTCAAACAGCTGAATACAGAAAATCCAACCCATCAGTCGAATAATTCCAAAAAGAAAGGGAAAAATCAGAGCAATAACAACCCAAGTCAAGGCAGAAATCACCCCCAACAGAACCAAACTACTGGGAGAAACTAGAATCAAGGGACTCAGAACCCCCAAGGGGGCAACAACAATAGACATCAAGGGAATAATAACAATAACCTTTGAACCAACTTCCCCTGTGCCCTTTGTGGTGAGTTCAGTCACTATACTCATCACTGCCCCCAAATCACCAATTTTAAATGGATGAAAGATTCTATGAATGGACCACATCCTCCAGCACTGCCTACCCCCTAGTAGGCCCCACAACAATACATGCAAAAAACACCCCCATTCATTGTGCAAAACCCCATTCCACACCAAGGAATGATGAACACCCAAGAGGACATACAACCTACCCCACCATAGTTGAGACAATATCTCAATCCAAGAAAACCCGCAGATTGTACTATCCTCCTCACTAGTGAGGAAGAAGTCCTTCTACAAACACGTAGTCATCAATACAACACCCACTCTAAGTCTCCTCCCATTCCCGCAGAATCAATCCCAGCACCAACGGGACCCCCATTGATGATCCCTCGCCCTAACATGGAAACACCTCTTTGCATCCCTTGCATCCCATTGCGTAGGAATATCCACAACCCTTAGGCTAGGGTGGCTCATAATTACAGTTTGGTCAATGACTTGGCACAATCCCTGTCTTCCATGTCAGTCTTAGACGTACTTCAAACTTGTCCCACTTAGCGAAATTCATTACTTTCCTCCTTGGGGGAAGTCGACCCTACGGATACTCAACTCATCAAATTTTATCTTGACAGTGGAGAACCTCGGCTCCCCGCTCTCATCGCTTTTCAAATACTTGTTAAAATTTGAAACATTACAGTTCATCGGTGCATCATTGATGAAGGTGCATCCACATGCATCATGTCCAAGTCTGTATGGAAAAAACTTGGTTCCCCTGAACTCATACCATATGCCATTACCTTAAGAGATTATGATGGATGACCATCTTCTCCCGAAGGGCTCTACCAAAATCTCCCTATAGAACTCAGGGGCAAGACCATTCTCATTGACATTGAAGTTATCGATGCCCCACTCAATTACAATATCTTGTTCGGATGTAGCTACATGTACGCTATGAAGGCAACTACCTCTTCTGTCTTTCGAACCATGATGTTCCCCCATAATGGGAAGATCATTACCATTGATTGATAACATTCTCCCTTTCATCCACACTAATCCCGAGGCATACCCACTCATCGATATGGGCCCCATAATTTTCAAAGACCCATCCTTGTTAGGAACTTACCATGGTGCACCACCACTCATTCATCCTTCCAATCAGGTATGTGTTGTCTTATCCAAAGGAACTTAAATTGAGGATACCCTTCCTCCTAGTGAGGCTTCTCTTCTATCTGATGTCCCATTATTCCCAGAACTCCTCCCTCAAGAATCTCCTACGAACTTGTCGATTCCACTAGTTCATGATTTCACCTCACCCCATGGCCATATCCTAGTTTGGGAGACAGTTCCCCAAGCCATTACTCAAATCCCCTTCTTTTACCCTCCACCAGGTGTACAAGCTTTCCAAATAGCCACAATTCTTACCCTTCCCAATATGGTGCTGGCAATTCCAGTATGGTATCTACATCCACCTGCCATGGTCCCTCAACCATCCCTCCCTCCTCAAATTGAAGGAATTCCGATGTAGATCCCAGTACCTACTCCCACAACACCACCAGCACCCCCACTCTCTACCACCACTACTACAGCTAGGGGAAGACATAAAAATAAATATCCCACTGCTCCCCTACCCCCACATGTCCAACCTCCTTGCGCACTATATGAGAAAAATGGACACCCAACCAACAAATGCCCATCTCTACCCGAGTTACGTAACCTAATTCAACTCAATCAAACACCATCATCATTCGTCACTTCATCAAGTACTCCTGCTACCTCCCCTAACATAAGTAGTAAAGGAATGTGAACCAAATTTGGTTGCGCCATATGTTCAGAATATGTCCATTATACACACCATTTCCCAGCTCTACCTCAATTCCGACAGACATTAATAGTAGTACGCTAGAGCTTCCAGCACGAACCCGATCCATCTACATAATCCTCACCAAACATCACTGACATCCATTATGTCACGAATTCAGTCAACGAATGTATGAGATGCCCTTTCTCTCTCTGCGAATCCTTAGATCATTTCACATATCAATGTCCTATGATCATTGAATACAGGCAATGCTAAGTGACCCTGATTCAAACTCCTGCACCCCCTACAGAATCGATGATTAAACTTACCCTATCACCAGAGATTCTTCATATTATTTCTCCTGAGCCAAAAGCACTCCCTACTCCTCCATGGTTCTTGGATGACTTATACGAGGATTTAACCCCAATTCCCCCATTCCTTTCCCCACTAAAATTTTATGCCCAACTACCATTTATAACCCTTAGTATCTTGATATTTGGTTTATGTCGAGTGAACCATCGCAATTTCATTGCATCATTCCCCCTGCTTCTTCATCACCGGAAGACAACAACACGGCGACAGTCACCAATATCACTCTTTTATATCCCTTGTATTATCGACAATTCCACTATGATGAGGACATACTCGAGGAATTAATCACCCCCGACTACCCATGGGATGCGCTACACCATAGAGCACTTTTCCTTTCACAGGAAACCTTCATGCCTCCTAACCAACACCCCATATATGCAGTTGAAACCAAGGATTTTATCCCATCAGGGCATATTGACTGGTTCAACAACCCTATCCCTGCCCCTAATGCTTTTGAAGAAGGCAATATGGATAACATTTCCCCTACCATCAAAATCGATATTTCCATAAAAAATGGAGTCATCGAGGAAATCACCA
Organism: Picea engelmannii; assembly: GCA_009831015.1. Classification (NCBI taxonomy): domain Eukaryota; kingdom Viridiplantae; phylum Streptophyta; class Pinopsida; order Pinales; family Pinaceae; genus Picea; species Picea engelmannii. Next base: position 1,455,062 of record ML786349.1, on the reverse strand, counting down.
TTGGCACCGCATGCACTCCTAAAAAAATCAGCACCTACAAAACCCTCTTCAAAGAATACCGAGATATTTTTTCCTCATCATACACAGAGATGTCTGGCCTTGATCCCTCTGTTGTTGAACATCACATAGACACCTAGCCTAATATCACACTGGTTCGCCAAAAACAATGACCACTACACCCATCCAAAGTAGTGGCCATCAAAGCCAAGATTGACAAATTATGCACTGTTGGGTTCATCTACCCCATTGCCTATACCTCATGGGTATCCAGATTCCAACCCTGTCCCCATTAAAAACAAATAGGGCACCATCCGTGTATGCACAAAATTTCACAATCTCAATCACGCTTGTCCCAAAGACAACTTTCCAATGCCTTTCATTGATCAAATTATCGACGACTGCACAGGCCACGAGGCTTTATCCTTCATGGATGATTTCTCTGGCTATAACCAAATCCAAATCCATTCAGCCAATCAATACAAACCTACATTTATCACCCCTTGGGGTACCTTTTCATATTGTGTCATGCCTTTTGGCCTAAAGAACGCTGATGCAACTTTCCAATGGGCTATGACATACATTTTTCATGATCTGGCTCATATCATCCTCGCATACTTGGATGACCTCACAGATCGATCCAAAAAATGCACTCAGCATCTTGATGATTTATGAATCATCTTCCAAAGGTGTCATCAGTACAAAATCCACTTGAACCCCCTCAAATGCATGTTCTGCATCACTACCGGGTGCCTCCTCAGGTTCATCGTTTCCCAAAGAGGTATTACCATGGATCCCCTCAAAGTCCAGGCCATCACAAAAATTCCACCCCCTTAGAATTTACGCCAACTCCAGAGCCTATAAGGAAAATCTAACTTTTTACGGCGATTTGTCCCAAACTATGCCACTTGAGTGTTGGTCACTATAATTGCTTAATTAATTTCAAACAACCAAGTGAAACATAAATTATCAACCCAGGGAAGTCTTTTGTTTCAAAGATATCCATGCACTGTATATGCTCAATTCCAAAAGCACTTAGTGTTGTAGTAAAGAAATCATTCTATCTATACTTGCTGAAGTGAACTGAAGTTCTGAATTAAATCACAGGAAAGCAATCTCCCTAATTGCAATTCCTTATATTTCAATTTAAGAATCCTGGATTACATTTTAAAGTATCATTGCAATGGGAAAGAACAACTATCTTGCAATCAGAGAACAGGACCCTTATTCTCAAACAGAGACTCAGTACTAACACTCTTTCATGAAAACAACAATGCAGAAAACAATAAGCTCTATCTAACAGAGAACAAAGCACTTAGTTCCTTTCTGTCTAAGCAGGAGCCTTGGGCCTTACTTCTGTTTAGCACACTTGTGAGATTGAAGTCTACAGAGAACAAGGCAATCTGATTCCTTTCTCTCTAAGCAGGGATCTCTAACCCAGTTTCTGATTAACACAGGAAAAGTAAACAGCGAATAGGATGTTTTGGTTCCTTCCTTTCTGAGTAGGAACCCTTAATCCAATCCCTGGCTAACACACTTGCAGAGATGGAAGGAAACCTACAGAAGACAAGGTGTTGCAGTCCCTTCCTTTCTGAGCAGGGACACTTAACCAAATCTCTGGCTAGCACACTTGCAGGGATAAAAGGAATTCTATAGAAGACAAGGTGTTGCAGTTCCTTCCTGGCTGAGCAGGGACTCTTAACCAAATCTCTGGCTAACACACTCGTAGGGGAAAGAGATCTACTGAAGTCAAGATGGTTAGATTCCTTCCTGTCTGAGCAAGAACCTTTTATCTAGACCTCTGTCTAACACAACTGAAGTAGGAATGAATTCTACAGAGGGTATGATATTTTAATCCCTTTCTGTCTATGCAGGAATCTTTAATCAAACCTCTGCTAACATAGAATCACCACACAAGATTGCTGATAAAAANAATTACAAGTTCTATTCAATAACTAAGACAGAGTCAGTAGTGTTTCAGCAACGCAAATCCCATCAAACAATGGTTCAACAAATAACAGTCAAACAAAATATAAACATGAATTAAACAATCACACTTCTAACTAAGGGGTGAATCTTGTGAAGAAGGTGGGCCCTCCCTTCTCACAAGATTCCCCTGAAACGGGAAAACTTAGAGACGAATTATCAAAGCAGTCTTCTATTCATCTGTTGAAATGTCATATTACAAATTGGAAATATCGAACACGTCCCGCTTCTCTGAAGTTCTTAGTACATAAAAAGTTGGATTCCCGAATGGTGATTTCCCTTGAATTTAAAGGGAAATCCCATCGATACAATCATTACAAGGCAGATCTGGATCCTACACTAAATCGGATCTTCTTTCTAAATCAGCATAGGGTGTCCTATTCTCATGCAACCGAATGCTAATACAGGAGCTGATGAGGCATTGCTGTTACGGCTGGTGTAACAGCTTCTTCTCATAGCTGCTGATGTTGTTTCAGCATCGCAATTCACGGGTTGTTCAGCCACGTGAATTGCGCCCTTTGACTATTTCGGCCTTGACTGCTAACTGTCAGGGCTCGTGTTTCAGCATCGTGGCGGTCTCCACTGTGTCTCAGCATCTGCATTTCTGAACTGAGTGACAGCTCCATGTTTCAGCATCTGCCTCCTCGGACTATGTAGTTGCCCCATGTTTCGGCATATGCGTCCTTGGGCTGTGTAGCAGGTTTCGTGTTTTAGCATCAGTTCAACAACAACTTTTGGACAGCTCTATGTTTCAGCATCGGTCTTGAATACTATTCTGTAGATATAGACACTTATGCACTTCTAATCAATGGTTAAGTCCAAAAGTAATGTAAAGTATTATGCAAAATAGATTAAGCATATAATAATGAGAAAGGACGTTGTATACCTTGGAATGATCAGGTGAAGTGGTATTATGAGTCTAAATACTAGTGATGAAAGGTATAATAATGGCAAAAAGTATGGGCAAGAAGGTGCAATATGTGGTCCTAACATTGAGCACACAATTTCCTTCGCTTACTATGCCACGACATCCCATTCCACTGGGATAAACATGCCCAAAATGATTTCAACGATCTCAAAATGGCACTCTCCAATGCCCCTTTAATTAGTTCACCCGACTATAATCATGACTATATCCTCTACATATCAGCTTCAACTATCTCAGTAGCAGTAGTTCTCATTCAAATAGGAGATGATGATTGTTAGCATGTCATTTACTACATTAGTAAAAACCTCTTAGGGCCACCCTTGAAATACAATCATGAAGAGAAACTAGCCCTTACAGTCGTCCTCGCAGTCCAGAAACTACGCCATTACATTCTGCTTCGCACAACCAAAGTCATAGAAGATTCCAACCCCATGCAATACTTGCTCAGTCATTAAAAAATTAACAGTAAATTTGTCTGATGGATCATTATCCTTTAGGAGTACGATCTCAAATTTTCAACACCCAAGAGCAAGAAAGCTCTCATCCTTACTGAAATCATCACATCCTTCCCCTCCGATAATACCAGTTCCCCCGTCAATACCAACTTCCCCGATGAACATCTCTTTTAGATCACTTAGGATGATCCTTGGTATGGAGACCTCCTCATCTACCTCCGAACCCAAAAGTTCGGTAACCACCTCTCATGAGATGATCGTCGACGTATTCGCCAGCAAGCCCCCTGCTATCTCCTCATTGGAGATATCTTATATTGTCGAGGGGTCGACACCATACTCCTTTGATGCTTGACTATTGATGACGCCAATAGAGTCTTGAATGACTGCCACAACGACGCTTGCAGGGGCCACCTCTTAGGGATGTCCACCACTCATAAAGTCATCTGCGTAGGTTACTTTTGGCCTACATTATTTCACGATTGCATTCTTGTCGTGAAGCGATGTGATAAATTCTAGCTTTATGCCAACAAAGCATGAGCACTACCTACTCTTCTACACCCAGTCATTACTGCAGGGCACTTTTGTAAATGGGGCATTGACTTCATGACTTGCAACCCTCCATCCAACAATGGACAGAAATACATCGTCATCGTAGTTGATTACTTCACAAAGTGGGTTGAAGCCATGCCTACCTTCAACAATACCGCTGACACCATAGTGCGTTTTTTCTTTAACCACGCCATATCCCGCTTTGGAGTACCACTCCAACTAGTCTATGATCACAGGAAACATTTCAAGAATGAGATTTTCATCGAACTCTCATCCAAGTTAGGATTCTCCCATGAGTTCGCCTCACCATACTACCCTCAGTCCAACGGATAGGTCAAAGCAATTAACAAGGTCCTCAATACAATGTTGCAGTGCACGATTAACAAACATAAGACCAATTGGCATCATATGTTATTTTCCGCACTATGGTCTTACTGTATGGCTGTGAAAACTACCACTGGTTTCACACCATTTCATCTAGTCCATGGGGTCGAGGACACTCTTCCTATCGAGTGCAAAATTCCCAACTTATGCACCACGATTGAGCTTTTACCCGACATTGCTCCAATGGAGCATTGTTTGCTAAACTTAGAGCCCCTGGATGAAGATCGTCGATCTTCATTACAAAACAATGAAGTAGCCAAAAAACGGTCAAAATCCACCTTTGATCATCATGTCAACCTTCACTCATTTCACGAAGGTGACCTCATCCTTTCTTATGATATCGCTCATGATACCCTCGACCATGGAAAATTTGAGTCACTATGGAATGGCCCTTACATTATCCAACATTGCCTCACTAAAGTTGCATACATCCTGCCTTCCCCCGATGGCCTCTCTCTCAAAGAACCCATCAACAGGTTGTACTTAAAGAAATTTTACGCCTAAGAGTAGCCATTCTACACTAGGTTACTTCTTTTGTAGTGTTTTTAATCTTTTTTCTCTACCTCACATCTAAACTATCATTTTGTTATTAACAGATGCCTCCTCCATCGACCTACCACATTGGTTACGTCGATAGCGCCAGTCGTTGGACACAGAATCTCATTTCGACTGTTTGGACCCTCTATTCCCCCTCACATGAACTGCTCCACTCCAACGGCATATGTTTGGGCTCAAAAACCAACAACCAAGCCGAATACACTGCCATCATTGGTCTCCTCACCAATGCCAGCCATCATTATATTCATCACGTTAATGTCTTACTCGACTCCCAACTGGTCTTCCTTCAACTCAACAATGTGTACTGTGTTCACGATCCTTGCCTCTTTTGCAAATATCTGCAAGTTAGACTTTTATCTCGACATTTTGATTCCATTACATTTACACATATTCCAAGACAATTTAATCAAATCACAGATAACATGGCTAACAATATACTAGATTGGCATATATCACATCAAGACACCTTTCCACACACATAAACCATCAGAAGTTTGTCACAACATATAGATTAGACATCACAAACAACATTAAAAAATTCTCACACACATGTGAACATCACAAAGATCCCAAAATATATATCAATATATATATATATATATATATATATATATATATATATATCGGTCAAATGTGCCATCAAAATGTTTACAAAAAATAGAGTACATCCTGTACAAAATTCATAGGTTGGTGAACCACCTCAGTACAAAATTGGTGTCACCACACCAAATGGGATCACCAACCTATATAACATGCAAAAATACATACAGAGACACTCATGGTGCCTCTAGAGCACCACCACCAGGCCCTCCCTTAGGAGGTGGTGCCCCACCCACTATCGGTCCCTCCGAACATGGAGGTAGTCACCCAGTGATCGCAACACCTGCTACTGCTTCTCTCCAAACCATGGTCCACCACATCAATGGAACCTCCACAGACTTCGCTAGGATGCCCTCATCCTAGATACGTGGCCACATGCCCTCAGGCACTCCCTATAGCACCACCTCCAAGCAACGACGAATATCCTCAAACTCTCCCTCGGCCTTAGCCAGAGGAGCATGTGACAGGCTTGCAACAGGTTCATCAAAATGACATCTCCTAGCCACTCTCTCATCACCATCAAGTCTTGCCTCAACATCCTCCTGTCATTGTCTCTCTCCTACCCGCGACTCTCCCTGCGGAGGTCTCATCTTCCCCTAACGTGTCGACGCTCTAAGCAACTCAACCTCGCACCCGTGAGGTCCCACATCTACACATACAAACAAAAAATGGATAGCATAAGCATCCATCTATACACAATACACATGCTATACTATCTAAATATCAAAACATAAAAAAATCACATCATACCTCAGCGGTCGAACACCTCTCCTGGAGGTAACACCATCTCCAGATCATCCTGGAAGTCCACCCCACAGTACGGATACTACATTATGATTTGTGACATCTGTTTCCACACTTGTGCAACCTTAGCCATGAAATAATGGCCACCCTCCCCACCACCGTGACTAATCAGGATCCTAGACCATTGCCTCATTCGTAGCTCTCATGCACCAGGTGTGCCCAATAACACTCTAGGGTGCAACATCAACACCCTCTCCAAAAACCATGCAACCAAGATGGACCCAAAAGTGAACTCCCTTGAGTTCACAACGCAACACCTGTCTAGCTACCCTACCATCTTGGCATGCAGTATCAAGCCCCAGGAAAAATACTCTCCTGCTAACACCCTCCTCATAATCCTCAGCTGACCACCACTGATCCGTTGATTCGTGAGGGACCCATATACCCTCACAACCATCGCTGCCACACAACGATGAACCAGGGCATCCATAGCCCCAATACTCACCATGGAGCCCAACATAAAGTCATACCTCGTATGGTACCTCCAGCCTAAGGTAGACAACTTCCCATCCCAAGGTAATACGGGCTCCGCCGATAAGGGCGTTCCCCGAAAAGGGAGACCAGTTAGAAAATATACATCCTCCACCGCAGTGAAGGCCAGCTGCTCACCTCGCACCATACAACAATGCAGATTTGGACTCCACATATGAATCAAGAACTATAGGAGGTACTCCTGGGCCCATACCAAGGGGAAATCAAAGAACTTCAGCATCCCACAAGCTGCCAAAGTATCATGAACCGTCGACCCCTCATTAGTCATAGCCTCCCTGAGTTGTGACCAATATCTCTCTCTCCAGTGAATCGACATCGTCCAAATGATCACCTGCAACCACATAATCCAGTTCTTGATCATCCATCTCCAACATAAACACATTAACATCTCCAAAAAATATAATTTTTTCACCCGTCAGCTTTTCCTCCAAGGCATGGTTTTTAAACCCACAGGCACACACACATGAATTCCTATTCACCCCATAGGTGCGCACACATGCGCACCTGTTCACCCCATAGGTGCGCACACATGCGTGCCTGTTCACCCCACAGGCACGCACACATACACGCCTATTCATCCCATAGGAACTCACACATGCATGTCTGTCGACTATACAAAGGCACCTTCATGTGCCCCTGTCACATATACAGGCATGCATCATAGCGCACCTGTTCACTACACAGTCACGCACACATGCACAGTTGTTTAGCTTACATGCATGCATATCATATGCGCCTGTTTCCCCCATTTGCGGTGCCCCCACACACGGATATCTGCATTACAGGTGTGCACCCATGTGCATATATTTCTCGATCTCCTGCACACTAAGGGGCCCACACCCACAAAACCCCCTGTACGGCCCTCCGTATAGGCCCTGCCCAAAAATAGAACCCCTAATTTTATGCAGGATGATAAGACAACTAACTTGAAGCTCACTGGTCCTGAATCGACTTCCTCATTCTCCCAAAATCTCCAAATCTCCTCTAAATATATCTCATCCAATCACTCTGACAATAGGTACAAATGAGGTGGCAATGTGGGCCCTACAGCTATATATAGTCCTTTTTTCCAAACTTCCAGACTCTATTCTGGGAGCTTCGGACATCCATTTTTTGATCCATCTTCATCCATGGGATCAGCACCCCGTCCTCTACATCAAGATAGTCCCCAGACCATTTTTCATCCTTAGACCCCGGGGAGCCATTTTTCCATACCCCATTCAGGTACGCATGCTCATGTTCAAAATTATTAAATAAATGATTATATGTTTGATTATCTTCAGATATTGTTCACATTGGGTATTTGGTTGTCATGTGTGCAGGTACCTAGTCATCATGCACCATCATGACCCCTTCAGGTATATAATCCACACTAGCATGTAATCATTCCCTCTGAATCTCAATTGCATCTCTAGTCACACCCTCTGAAATTTTCCTTTAGGGTCCCTATATCTGGCTCTGTAGTATTGTCACCTCCACTGCATTTTGGGTACTGTCATCTGGTAGCACTCTCCCCCTCATGAGTTGTCCCATTCATAGCCCCCCTTGGCATTTTGACACTCATGTTGTTTTCAACCTTTAGGGATGGGAGTCCCGATAGTCTTACATCATGTCTCGAATCAGCCACATACTCCTTCTCCTCCTTTTACTATCCTACCCAATGGACTCCCAGGGAACTCCCTCATGGTTTTATTTTGACTCCACACCCACAACACCATTTACCATCCATTTCATCCACCGCTGATTTGTCCATCTTCAGATTTCCCTCCATACATTTCCCTACTACAGAAACCTGCCTATGGGGACCCAACCCTCCACTTGTTTTTTACACCAACTTGCACCATCCTCAGGCCAAGACATCTTCCACTGGGGCACCTCTGTATCTGCATTATTTTCCCCAATGATTTTTTAATTCTTTTTGTAATTAAGCCATTGTTTCTAGCCTTTTACATAGTCTTTTATCATCGCCTTCGGTGACCTTCTTGGTAAACGCAACCCATGTCACCCTTGGTTGGGTCATTCCTTATCACCTACTCCTTTTGACATCATCCATAAACTCCGAGTATCCCACAGGCCACCTACCTTTTCTCTCTGAGTTTGTTCACTTTATCCCACCTCTGGCACAACTTATCCCACGTCTCGTTGTCCCCTTGACCCTCGACCTCGTTGAATGGTTGCAGCCACTTATACTTCGCATATATCCCCAACCAAGGGTCATCTTGAGTCTCCACACATCTCAAATTTTTCCATGTACCTCCACAGTTCTTGACCTCACCTAGTGGATTTCACGAAGCCCTTTGCTTCTTGGAGTCGCGTCTCCCTTTTTGTCGACATCAACATAGTTTCCAAAAGGGCGACAGTATCTTGAATCTCATTACCTTTACAATGAGAAGTCTTGGATGGCACAGGGAGAAACATCATTTCTCTCTGTTGTTGTTGAACCCCATAACATTAGACTTCAATACTTTCTCATGTTATGGTGGGTCTTACTTTACGACTATTACAGTTGTTTTTTATCATTGCCGAAGACCTCTGAAATTTGTTGGGCTATCAATGCCCACAGAATCCATGATACTTCTTACAAGTGTCATGGCCTACTGTTCAGAGTATGTTCCTCATAAAAAATTGTCCTCTGCCTTTATAAAAACCACCCCCGAGGGTGCTGCAGTTGTCTACATCAACACACGATTTCAATGACTATACAACACCCTTTTTTGAGTTACATGACACGAGCATGGGGCATGCCCGCCTCGTTTGTACACAATTTATTTTTCACACCTTGAGAAAGGTTGGGTCCTATAGGTTCCCTTCTCCCTATAATGGGTCACTCTTGATTCTATCGCTATCGCTCTTTCTTACAATGGTACTCTCAGTAGAATAAACATTGATGAATTTCAGCTATCCATATCCTCCCAACCTCATCCATCAGGGGGCATCTGTTATCATTGAACTTTCGTCCGAAAATGGTTACAGGAATCTAGCATCTTCAAACAACTATGAGTCTACCCATAGAACAAAATTACCAAAAATAATTTCCAAAACGTCCAAAACTATACAACCAGTTATAAAATCAAGATGTGCTATGACTACATAGGGTGTGCGTGCACATGCGCCATCCAGAAATGCAGGAAAAGTGCACATGTGCACTATGCACAACTGTGGATGCTAAAATCCATGCACACCTGAGAACGATGCATTTATGATGTTGGTTGGCCTCCCACCCACTTCTAGTTCAACTTCCAAGTTGATTTGACATCCAAATCTTGGCTAGATCCAGTTGGGTGGCTGGTCAAAGACCTAAAGGTTCCCTAAACAACCCCTTTTCACAATAAAAGTTGGTTGCACAATACCTCAAAGTGGTTCTATAAAACAATGCCATGGGTGCACTACATTTTCAAGGAATTCATTTTCAAGGTTATGCTGCTGCCATTCTCTTGGGGAAATCTCTTTTCTCATCAAGAGTATACTTGCACCATTCCATTTGGGCAATCCACATCACCTTTTGAGTGGGTTAGCTTGGGATTCTTTCACCATTTCTTTCAAGTTTTCAAGTTGTAAGAAGAGCTCAATCTTGGGGGTCCAAGAGCCCTCCCGTGGAGGAAGAAGGGACCAAAAGTCCCCTTTCTCTTCGATGTTTTGTTTTCACTAATACAATACTTTCCATTGGTGACATGAGTCTTTTTTGTTTATTGTTCTTATGTCCTTATGCACAATAGTTTAGTTGTTTTTTCCTTTCCTAGTTTAATTCTTAGCTTAGTCTTTTATGTTTATTCTTCTAACCCTTTCCTTTACTGTTGTCTTGCTTAGCTAACCCAACTAAGCTTGTAAGCACCTCTATTTTTCTCATTTAGGTGACAAAAGAGGCGCAACACTGATTCCCAAAACATTGAAGAATCTTAGGGGATTTTTGGGTTTGACAGGTTACTACTGCAAGTTTGTTCGACACTATGAAAGAATAGCAACACCTTTAATGACACTAACTAAGAAGGATGCATTTTCATGGAATCCAGAGGAAACTAAAACCTTTGAACAACTTAAAGAGGTGATGTGCAAAGCTCTTGTCTTGACCACTCCAGACTTCACAAAAACCTTTATTGCGGAATGTGATGCCTTGGGAAATGGAATTGGTTTTGTCCTAATACAAGAAGGAAGGCCCCTGGCGTTTGAAATTTGACCACTCAAGGGAAAGGACTTACACAAACCCATTTATGATGAGGAAATGATGGAAATACTACATGCATTGAAGAAA
>ML786349.1:1384236-1443952 GCA_009831015.1 Picea engelmannii | reverse complement strand
GTCAAAACAGATCATGATAGTCTTAAATACTTCTTGGAACAAAGACTGTCTTCAAAAGAACAACAAAAATGGGTAACCAAGATATTGGGTTATGATTTTGAAATCGTCTATAAAAAGGGGAAGAAAAATGTTGTGGCAGATGCACTCGCAAGAAAATATGAAGATGTTGAGGCCTTTCTATGTACTATCTTGATCATCCAGCCCAATTGGATAATAGAAGCAAGGGATGAATGGAAGAATGATGAAAATGTGTGGACTCTCATTCAAAGGTTGCAGTAGGATTGTAGTGCATCAGATACATTTACATGGAAAAATGATTCATTATGGTACAAAGATCACTTATATTTATGTGAGAAATCCCAACTTAAACAAAAGGTACTATTGGAATTGCACACCTCTCCAGTAGGAGGGCACTTGGAATTTTTGAAAACCTACCATAGAGTCAAGAAGGATATTTTTGGGGATGGCCTTAAAAATGATGTTCAAAGGTTTGTGGTAGAATGTTTGGTTTGCCAACAAAATAAGGTGGAAACAATTAAGACCTAGGGTCTTTTACAACCATTATCCATCCCAAGTCATCATTGGGAGGAGGTTTTCATGGATTTCATCACAGGGTTACCAAAGTCTGAAGGAAAGAGTGTCATCATGGTGATTGTTGATAGACTGACCAAGTACACACACTTTTGTGCACTCTCTCATCCCTTCAAAGCTAGTATAGTTGCCACCGCATTCATGGAGACAGTTTAAAAGCTACATGGTAGCCCAAAGATTATTGTAAGTGACCGATATCCCATCTTCACCAGACATTTTTGGACAATTTTTTTTTCTTGTTTGGGTACTCAATTGGCTCATAGCTCATCCTATCATCCTCAATCTGATGGACAAACCGATATAGTGAACAAATGTCTGGAAGTCTACCTTCGTTGTGTTAGAAAATATTGAACAGACAGTGAGATTGAACACACATCGAGACTGTACAGACAATGAGATAGTTGGCTAATATTAAATAGACAGTGAATGGTTGTTGTGATTGATGGCAAGTTTGTATTAGATAGGTTGCAACAAGATCACGATTCCATCGTAACCATTGGATCATCAAAAATGAATCTGGATCATTGATCCTAGTCCGCGTCAGAGTTTCGGGGATCGCAACATGGAGAGGTGAAAACAGAGCAACGAGAACTTCGATATCGTGATATGTGATATCGCGATGCAATCTGGGCCATCAGATCAAGCTTTGATCTGGACAGTTGATTTCAGTCCACGTCGGAGTTTCGCAGATCGCAAAATGGAGAGGTGAAAACAGAGCAACGAGAACTCCGATATCACGATATGCGATATCAGGATATAGTCTAGACCGTTAGATCAAGATTTGATCTGGACCGTTGATTCCAGTCAATGTTGGAGTTTCATGAATCGCATGTTGGATATGTCAAATAAACAATACAACAGGAACCCCGAAATCGCGATATGCGATTTTGCGATTTAATCACAGCCGTTAAGATAAGAAGTGATCTGGACCATTGATTTTCTTCATGGAGTATTAGGGATCAGGATTTGTAAGTTATAAAAACTCTGAACGCCAAGTGTGCCAAAATCGCGATGTGTAAAATCTCGATTGGATCTGAACTGTCAGATCAAGAAATGATGTGAACCGTTGGAGCAAGTATTGATCGGAGGGTTGTTGTTCCTAGACACAGATTAACTTCTCATTTACAAAATCCATTAGTGAAATGGACTCATGATTGCCAATCAGTTGGGGTTTCAGCTACTAAGACAATTTTCGTCATTTTGCCTAAAGAGTGGGGAAGTTGAACTGTCGTGTTTGTGTGTATAAAAGAAGATGAAATAGACTGTGTCTTGTTGGTCGTTATGTAAGTGAAAAAGAATGAAACTGTAAGAAAATAGAAGATGAGAATGTGCAAGAGGAGATGGAGAAGAAGTGAAGTATGAGATGAAATGCAGAAAAGAATAACATAACGAGTTGAAGAAGATCAGAATGAGAGTACGAGTTGATGCAGAGTATACCTGCTGAACAGACAGAGGAAGAGAAGAGCAGTTGAACAATGTGCAGAAGACCAGATTTACAGAACAAAGAAAAATTGGTAAGAACTGATTTATCTATAAAAGTTGAATGTTTATTTAGCCATTTATATTACAGGGAGGTTGGGAGGTGCTCAGGAGGACCTTTGTCCTCAGAGGTTCAAGTGGGAGCTTGAGAACAGGAAGTTGTAGCTTCCATCTAGTTGTAGCTAGAGAAACAAGGGTGGCAGGGTGGTGCTAGGGAGAACAAGTGTTCTTTGTTATATAGGTTAGAGCCTGTGTAACTGGAAGTTGGTGCTTCCATCCAGTTGGTGCTGGAATAATCAGGAAGTTGGTGCTTCCATCCAGTTGGTGCTGGAACAATCAGGAAGTTGGTGCTTCCATCCAGTTGATGCTGGAATATTCAAGGAGTTGGTGCTTCCTTATAGTGGGTGCTATAGGAACCAGAGAGTTGGTGCTCTCAAACAATTTGCAGCTTGTAAAATAGAGGTTGTATCCTCACATCGAGTTGATGCTCAATTATAGATGATGTACAAAACTTAAAAGACTACCTATCATTTCGAAGAAGAAGAGGTTTTCTCCCTTTATGGGTTTCCTCGTGAAAAGTATGTCTCTGTGTATACTTTATGTGTGACTGATGTTCTTTACCTTTACTGTCCATATGTTGTATATTGTTGATGATCACATGAGAAATTTTAATAATGTTTTAACAGAATTAATATTGTTTAATCTCACATACAACTGATTCACCCCCCCCCCTCTCAGTTGTATTAATAATTTCAACACATTGCTTTGTCTCTGATAAACAAACACAATGGTTAAAATGGTTACCCTTGGCAGAATGGTGGTATAACACTTCCTTTCATACTGCAACAAAAATGACACCATTTATGGAACTCTATGGATACCACCCTCCTTCCATCACTTCTTCTCTAAAAAAAAAATATAAGTTTCAAGCAGTGGAAGATCACATTGAGAATCAACAAAAAATTCTCCAAATCTTAAAGGACAACCTGGCCATGGCACAGAATGGCATGAAAGAACAAGCAGATCAACATCGTAGTGAAATAAGTTTTGAAGTAGGGGATTGGGTGTTTTTAAGACTACAACCATATAAACAAATTTCCCTCAAGCAAGCCAAGAAGGATAATAAATTATCACCAAAGTACTATGGCCCTTATAAGGTGTTGCAAAATATTGGTACTATGGAATACAAATTGGAGTTCCCTGCATCTTCACGAGTACACCCAGTTTTCCATGTTTCATGCTTAAAGAAGGTTATAGGCAACAAGATCCCAGTTCAAACTATATTTCCAGAACTTGACGAGGAAGGAAAAATCATATTGGAGCCTGAAGCCATCACTAGCACAAGAATTCACCATCTCAGGAATAGATCCATTTCAGAGTATCTCATTAAATGGAGGAAACTACCGGCTGAATGTTCCACTTGGGAAGATGAGTCTTTTATACAGAAGCATCCAAAGTTACTCAAGCATTGTAGACAACACTTGTCTCAAGGGGAGGGGCGTGTTAAGCCCTAATATTGGCTCATTACCCGTTAATTGGGGCATATTACATTAGTAATGTTATTTTATTTATTTCGGCTTTATTCCATTAGTTGTAATTATACCTCCTAGTCTCCTATATATACCAAGGAGACATTTTCATTTGGAATCATCTTGTACTTGACCATTTATGTGGGGTAAAAGGAGGTTTCCCCCTCGAAGAGGCCTATTATTTGAAATTATATCTTTTTCAAGGCGTTGAGTACTTATTCTGAGGTTTTTCTATGCTATATTGATATTTGGTTCTTAACATTTGTGTTAGGTTAGGATGTCTTCTAGGATTTTTATTCTCTGAGACTAGGATCATGGTAGATCCATTAAAGGTTGAGGCAATACTTTGATTTCCTCCCCCACACACTATTCACCAACTTCAAGGTTAACAGGGGAAAGATAACCTTTTACGATGGCTTATAGTGAACTATGCCAATATTATTAAGGGTTTCATGCATGTCTTGTGTTTCAGGATTAATCCCTAAGTGTAGACACAAACCTATCTCCCTAGATCCACCTGGATCTAGAACAAAACATGACAGAATAATACAATTTCTCTAGATTTATCCTATTGAATGAACTAAGAGACAAGGATCATGGACATACCTTATGAACGCTTTCCTTAAGTCTCTGTTGTTCCAAGCTTCTCTCCAATGCTCTTGTGTCATTCAGATCACAATAGTACAAATCAATAGAAGTGAAATCAAATCAATATATTCAACGGCTAGTCTATACATATGATCAAGGCGTTATGTAATAAAGTGACATCATCTTTATGGGAAAGGGACATATTACTGTATTGAATTAATTGAAAGTGAAACTTACAACCTAAGCATTGATGTTGTAGATCTCCTTTCGATGGCTCCTAGCTCTGACACACACACTTGCTCATGCATGAAGAAAATCAACCACTTTTGATGACCTTGCTGGTGTCTCTTGCTGTTGTAGCATCAATCCTTCATACAGGCTTTCAATAATTCTCCAATCAATCTCTTGCTAGTTTTCTTCTAACCTTTTCCATGAGCATTCCCCTCAATATATAGGAGATATTAGATTAGTTACTTGGATAGGAATGATCCCAAGATATCTGGAATGCCAGCACCTGAACAACCATTCGAAGCCAACTCATGCTTCTAGAAGAGTCCCTTCTAGAAGGTTCAAGATTTTATATTTTTTCCCTTCTTTAGATGATGTTCGCACCCTGACAGTTAGGTACAGTGCGAACCCCTCACACTCTAGCTTAATGCAGCCTGCGAGAATCAGGCATTCTCGCAGGTAGATATATAGGTAGCCTGCAAACATCCCTTAAAAGTATGATTTCTGGAAGCAGACAAATGTAACTTTTCTCAGGAAAGTGTTCTTAGTGAAAAGCTTGATTTTCCATCATCATAACATCATCATGATGACAAAAATTGTGGATAACAGAATGCCCCCCAAATTCTGAGAGTGGAATCAGTGATAGTCGATAGACTTTGTAAGTTGCATGTGTGTGTCAAGAACCAAGAGCGCATCTAATCGGAAACCTGCAAACATCCAAGCATCGACAGAATATAATATGTATCCCTTCTAAGGTAGGCATCCCCATGCTCAGATCATAGACTGATGATATCATAAACAAAGGTCACGGCCACCAATCATACATTGTGGATCCATGTCATTACAATATAGCATAGCCACCTGAATACACTGTGGATCTATGCGACAAATTTTCAATCAAGACGACATAGCCACGAAACATACACAGTGGATCTATGTGTCGCAAAACATACATACTCCACCGCAACCTGGATCACTTAAGACAATATCCAGGGTCTTCAACCTCATCACCCAAAGTAGGAATCTAACCATGTGATTACATGTGTTGAAGTAAAACATGGTAGAAACCACTTGATTACCGGTCATTGATGTAACCATTAACAAGTGCGAGGGAAATCACCATTGATGTCAATGACTCCCAAGGTACTAAAGTACAATCCATCGACTGTGAATAAATGAGTTGATGTCGAACACCTGATGGAATCTTTCGATCAGGGGTCAATGATGTAAACCCACTATCGAAAGCGAGGAAACTTGACATTGAGGCATGCAATCTCCAAGGTACTAAATGATTTCTAAGTCTTAATTCCGGATAATCTGTTGATGTCGACGGAACAAGACTCATCATAGGAGGGCCTTGATGTATCCCCCATCAATGACACAAAATGAGTAACAGAGTTTAAAAGTGAAACAGAGCATGTAGTAATTGGACTTTGGACACAGGGAAGGCCGACACGAAGAGAATGGATAACTGCAGATGGTCGACTCAAATAGAGGTTTCAGATGGACTTCTCTTGAACATATGAATGACACGACCAATTATTTGGTAGCATTGACTCAAAGACGATGCATGGAAATACCTTGATATCAAATCGAATGAGAGACAAATGGATTACCCAAACCGGCTTCGAATAATGAATAGGGGGTGTCATGTTCAAGAGCAACACTTACTGCCAATTAATACAAAGATGAAACATATCCCTTTCCCAAATTTCCCCCCACCATTTCTGGCAAGTACCTTTTTATTTTTACTCAAGCTTGAAGAGGATCACATATGCTTATTGATATAAGCTCATCCTTCAGACGATTCCCTCAGAGTATTTTTAACGAACCCTAGGAAGGAGTGGTTCGGTCCCATTACGGGTCTGTCAATGTTTGTTTAATGAGTCCAGAGATAGTAAACTCAAAGGTTTTTCAAGATTATAGAGTTTGGAAAAACACTTAAAAGAGAACTCTCTCAGTTCCTTTTTTGTACAAAATTCCAACGAGACCGAAAAAGGGTTAAACTATCGCCCGAAGGACGCATACTTCAAATACTTTATCGAGCATGAAAATAGCAAGGTCACTCGGCAATATTTTCTTGTTTAGAGAGTCTGAAAAGAGATTAAAGAAAAATCTAGGGGGGGTCCTTTTTCATATAACCACAACGAGCCCGGAAAAGAGATAAAACGATGCTCGATAACGTTCTTATTTTTTTCACAAGCGCAAGAACGGACAAAAGGCGCTCGAGGTTTTATGTCAAAACCATAAAAAACAATCAAAATAACACCACACCATAAAAATTCTGTCCATAATCATCCATATTTTTTACCTGCAAGTCATTTCACTCATTTCCACATTAGTAATTAGGGTTAAATAATGAATAAACATAAAAAACCCACTTTTGACATAGTAAAAAGTAATTAAAATGAATCCATAACACATTTTACCATATCATTTTACCCTTTTACCATTTGAGTTCAAAAACCCTCATTTTACCCTTCTACCTTCGATGTTGATTTTTGGGAGCTACAGGCGATCATTTCATGAGCCGTTAGCATCATTTTGGTGAGCTCTCCATTCTTTATCTTTTCATGGCTCAAATTTATGATTTCATTGGTTAAAAGTCAAGTTTTAAGTTGATTTTTTGAACCCTATGTGCGTGGAGGCAATCTTGCAGGTGGCCCATACGGGACCTGCGAGAATGACTCATTCTCGCAGGTGGGCCTTAGGCAGCCTGCGAGAAGTTCGCACTGTGTGTAATAGGTCACCTGTGAACAACGTAGAGTTCAAAAATTTATGCAACGTTTAGCCAAAAGAAAGAATTTTTCCATGTTTAAGATCATTAACCATCTTCATATGTTTCTCATGTAGGTTAATAGCCATCATTATGGTGCTTGAATGGTGAGAATGGGAACATGAGGAGGATAATACAAACGTTGAAAATCACCCTCCCACCATAGCTGCACTAAGAGACTGTGGTCTCTTAAAATATTTTTGTATCCCGGGCATGAGACCCCAAGTTTGATTACTGGAGTACTTAGTCCGAATGTGGGATCCGGACCAGCAAGTTTTCAATGTTGGCGCTCACACATTAACTATCGACATTGAGGACATATATTTCTTGACCGGTTTATCCAGGCGAGGGTCCTATTTCAGTTTGACCGGTAGCAGAAGGGGTGGTTTGACAATGAGTGAATACTGTAACCAATATTGTGTACCCAAGGCCGAAAGAAAGAAAGGGAAGGTAGCAATCTAGGGAGTAACTGAATTGACTCTTCGTACTATTCTCTTCACTATTTTTTGGATGGCAGGAAGTGGCGCTCCACATATGGCTTTGCAGAGCTATTTTCAATATGCCATCGAGTGTACTGAGCCCTGGGTATTCAACTGGGCTGATGCAATTTTACGTAATATCAAGAAACAATTGACCAAAAGTAGGCGTGGGGAGCTAAAACAGTTCGGATATGGATCTTTGTTGGTGTCCTTCTTCTGTGAGAGGGTCCCTGTGTTTAGAATTCAGGCTGAGTGGCACTTTATGGGTCCCCAGGATCCAAAGATGTTACGATGGTGTCAACTCATGGCCTGGCATGTGGCAGGGCCAATCGTCAAATATGACGATATCTTCTTCGACTGGCTTCAAAACCAGATGCTGATAGTAGACGACTATGCATACACTGGCTTGGATTTCTGTGGTGATATTGACCTCGCACTACCTGAGGATGCACAGTGGGGAGACCTTGGTAAGAAGTACACCAATTTTTATCTTTTAAATATTTTTCTATTTTTAACATATTTAAATATTTTTTGTTTTATAGTTTTACCGTAAGACTAACACCAAATACTTGTTGATAACATAGACGTTGGACCATATCGACCTACTAGCATTTCTCCTATCTAGCAATGAGGAGAGGCAGCAGTAGCAGTTCCACAGTACGTCGAGGATTATCTGACGGTGGAGCAGAATTTAGAGGGCCTAATGGCAGACATTCCAGATATGACTCTGGAAGAGATTCCATGACGCGATCAGCATCACACTGTGGGATTCTTTGCATCTATGGGTCGACTGCTCCACAGAGTTGCTAGGACATTAGTGTGGTATCGTGAATGTCATCCGTGACGTTCTCATGTAGAAGCCATGAGCTTCAATTTTTGATATTTTGGTCTTCGGAAAAACATTTTGTAAAACAAACTCTTTTGATCGTTATATATATACACGGCTTCTACCGGTTTACTTTACCTTGTGTACATTTTAATGTGTTTGATTTATAAATGATTTAAATGCCTGTCCAATACATAATTAGCTAAAGCATCTGTTAATGTATTAAGACGTCTAGGAATATGATGATATTCAATGTGATCAAAATACCATTCCAAGAGGCGAATCCACAAATATACCCTTAATAAAGTAGGACTTCAAATAGAATATACATTACTGAGCTGTAGTACTACAAGCTGCGAGTCAAGTCGCACAACCAAATGAAGAATTCCAAGAGAGATAACATCAATCAATAATTCAACAACAACGTTATACTCTGCGATGTTATTGGTTGCTCGGCCAAGACATATACCTCATAGAGATATGAGTTCGTTTGTCGGGGCATAGATTTCCCATGCAGCAGAAGCTAGGTTCTGAGTACTACGGCTAGCTCCATCAGTGAAGCCCATATAAGGTAGTGAATACTCCAACATCTGGCAATCAAACACAACGTCACGTAAGGGCAGAGATAAGATAACGTCAAAAGAAAAACTAAAGTAACACACACACGCAGTATGATACATAAAATACAAGTACTCATGCACAAATAACTCATGCATAGTACTTCTTTAAGTACAACCCATTCCTGGGTTCACTCAAAGGTACACCATCATAATCAACTAGTTCGTACGCTCCTTTTTCCAAAACTTTGCTGACAATGTAGGGACCACGCCACATAGGTTCAAATTTCTTGGCTCCTAGGACATCTTTATCCTATTCATACAGAAGAACAAGATCTCCTTCAAAGAAAGCACGAGGCTTGACATGCTTGTCATATTGTTCCTTAACGTGCTTCTTTGAGGCTTCTATTACTAAAGTGGCATCACGTCGGGTCTTGTCTAATTGCATCAAATACAACAGACGTTCCTCTTCGGCAGAAGTATTGGGTAAGATCTCTACAGCTAGCTTCAAAGAAGGTATTTCACATTCTATTGGCAGAATGGCTTCCATGCCATAAACTAATCGAAAGGGTGTAAATCCCATAGCGGATTTAACAGATGTCTGATATGCCCACAATGCCAAAAACAACATCGTGTGCCAGCTGGTTTTATGTATTCCTATCATCCGTCAAGTCATATTTATGAGAACCTTATTGATTGCTTCGACCTGGCCATTAGCCTGTGGATAATAAGGTGTTGAGCTATCATGACGAAGGCCCAACTTCTCTGTAAGTTCTGACATCATATAATTCCTAAAATGACTACCATGATCGGTAACGATAGCCTGAGGAACACCAAAATGAGTGATGACATGGTTGAAAATAAATAATGCTGCAGTCTTCCCAGTATTATCAAATGTCGGCATTGCCTCGGCCCACTTTGTAAAATAATCAACAGCTGCAAAAATATAACCATGCCCCCCGGCCGAGTGAGGGTGACATGTCATGAAATCAATGCCCCATTTAGAAAAAGGACCTACTGAGACTACAGGGTGAAGGGGAGAAGGATGTGACTGAATCTTCTGTTGATAGGTCTAGCAGGAATGACACTTCTGAACAATAGTAATGCAGTCATTGAACAAAGAAGGCCAAAAGTATCCTGCACGTAAAATCTTCTGGGCAGTAGCATACCCAAACATATGACCGCCACATGCTCCTGAATGGTAGTCATTCAAAGCTTTCTCAGCTTCGTCAAAATTCAAACAATGCTGAAAGACAGAGTCAATTCCTCGATGGTAAAGAGTATCGCTGAGGATAATGTACTGGCGAGCCTGATAACGTATACGATGTCGTTCATTACTGGACAAAGCAGGCCAGAAAGTTTGAGTTTGGATATATATAATGATATCTCTGTACCAAATATCATCAGTACTGATAAGGAAAAGTGATTCGTTAGGTAACGAATCAACTGCTACATTTTCCGTGGCAGAGTGGGGGAAATCACAAATTAACTCAGTGAAAACTAAGGATTTCTTCGACGTGGCGCGATCGAATTCCAAGTCGAACTCCTGGAGAATGACAATCCACTTGGATTACTTTCCCCCCAGCAATTGACGTGTCAATATATGTTGCATGGGGTTACAATGTGAAATCACTGTAGTTTTCCTGGAGAGAATATAATGACGAAAAAATTGAACTACTTGAACAGCAGCCAAAGCCAGTTTCTCAACATGTTGGTACTTGACTTTTGTTGATGATAGACTTCTACTCAAGTAATAGATAACATGTTCATCGTGGTTATCATCCTCTTGAATGAGGACCATGCCGATGGTATACTCGGAAGCAGCCAGATAAAGAAAATAATCCCGACTATAATCAGGAGGGAAAAGAAGAGGAGCTTTTGTGAGGGACAACTGTAAAGCTTCGAAAGTGTTGTTGGCAACTTTATCCCAAACAAACTCTGAACCTTTCTCTAAAAGACGTGTGAAACCATGAGTAATATCGGCGTAATTCAGGATGAAACGACGAAGAAAGTTTGCTTTCCCCTACGAACTTTGTAACTGGTGCAGTGAAGAAGGGGGAGGAAGATTGAGAATCACCTCAACCTTAATAGGATCTACCCCGATCCCTTGACGTGAAACAATGAAACCGAGAAGACGAGCAGACTCTACACAAAAGAAGCATTTATGAGGGTTTAGATGAATGCGATAGAACCGACAACGAACGAAAATTGCTTGGAGATGATTGGGGTGATCGACTAGACATAAAGAATGAGCTGACAGATCATCCAAATAAGGTTGAACGATATGCTTGATATCGTGAAACGCATAAGACATAGCACGCTGAAACGTTGCACCTGCGTTCTTAAGACCGAAGGGAAGTTTTCTGTAGGTGAAAGTACCCCAAGGACAAATAAAAGAAGTTTTATGTTGGTCCTCAGGAGCGATGTTAATATGATTATAGCCGAAAAATCCATCCATGAGGGAAAATATTTCACTACCAGCACAGTCATCGACGATCTGGTCGACGAAGGGGGTCGAAAAGTTGTCCTTCAGACATGCTTTGTTAATATCTCGATAATCGATGCAGACACGTATACTACCACCTTTCTTATCAATCGGTACAGGGTTGGAAACCCATTCTGTCAAAGCCACGGGATAAATAAAACTGGATTTAAGAAGTTTTTCAACTTCGAGTTTAATGGCTGCCGCTTTACGTGGATGGACAGGACGGAGGCGCTACCGTATTGGTTTAACTCCAAGGTACATTTTTATCTCATGCACAACAATAGCAGGGTCGATACCTGGAATCTCTTCATAACTCGAGGCAAAGATATCACAAAATTCTTTGAACAAAGCAGTATAGGTGACAATTTCCCCTGGAGAACACGAAGCTCCAATGTGAAAATTTTCAACTATCCCAGGTTTAACTAAAATATCAATGGGTATCGTGGGAGAAATATTACTGAGGTTCCCTTATGCAAACACATCACGTGTAGATCCAGGAATGGTCGTTATGGAAACAACGGTCGACGGAGTCGAAATCTATTGGTAGTTCTCGAGAGTGTGTTGTTCTAGAAACAAAATGGAACGATGATGCCCATTGTCCCAAGGTGTATCGGCCATGATGGACATGATCATCTCGTTAATGGGAAAGATAACATGGAAAGTATCAGGAGACAACTCCTCCGGAGAGGGTGTAGAAGGTGTTTCTGATTGAATTGCATGATAAGCAGACTCAACCGGGCTTAACGGCATGACGTAGCCGAAACGAGAATGATCTCCTGGATCAGGGACTATCCAAGGGTATAAAGACATCGGAAGCTCATGAGGCATAGTGGAGATCATATTAATAGAGGCAACTGATGGGCGTAGAATATCGGGTGGTGGTGATATGGGAAAAGTACCCATTAACAAAGAATCTTTTAAAAGAACGACTCCAACATTCTCGTAACCCGGTGGGGTTTTAGCTATAAACGAAACATTGCCAGTGCGAGTATTGGAATTGAAGAAGGAAAGTTGATCAACTGTAACAAATTTTCCTTGGTGAGGGAATTGTACAACATGGAAAAGTGTTGACACAACAGTGCGCATAGAATCTACCCAGCTACGACCAAGAAGAAGATTATAATCTAAAGGAGCATCGAAAACTTCCACTTCAACTTGGACGGTCTTACCTTCTAAAGTGACAGGCAATGACAAAAGGATGCCATAAGGCTTAAAACCAAAGCCATTAAAGGCTTTCAAAGTATTTTGTGATTCAGTTAAAGGAGGAGAGCCAATGGATTTCCAACAAGTAAGAGACATTACACACGTAGAGGCCCCCTCATCAACAACAGTCCAACAAATGTTCTTGTCGGCGACAATAAATTGTATCTGAAAAGAAAGCTGAGGAGGTAACCTTGGAACATGTTCGTCCAAGTCAAATACTATCAAATTCGAATCTGTAGGATCAATTCCATCTATATCTTTCAACAGAGCCCTTCGTTGCACAGGACAATACTGAAGGACTTCAAGGGCAGTCATCGCTGAAGGTGCTTGGGCCAGATCTTCCACAATACTGTAGTTCTAGGCCACACGAGCATGAGGATTGAAAGCTGACTTGCGAACAACACCTTTAGGGGGTCTGAGGACGGTATCAAGACTCAGTCGTTCGAGATGAAGAGGACCGTTCGTAGGTGGATTCGGTGGAGAGGCTTATACTAGATCGGGAGGTAAATCGTCAAACTTCTCCTTAGAAGGAGTATAGTCTTTAGCTCTAGTTGCAATTGCAACATCGTTCTTCTTAGAATCAATGGTGCACATCAAAACATATGATGTCTTAGAAGTAGATGGTTGGTCGTGGATGACCAACGAGGCCTGTTGCTGAGACGGGAAGGGTTGAGACAAGACAGCCGGTGTAGGTGGTTTTGGCGTTCCTTGAAGGAACTTAGAAACTTTGGCACGTCGAGGAAAATACTTTGTATAGTGATCGTCACCACAGATAAGGAAAGGGTACCGCAGTTTGCGCTTATCCCTCTCTTCAACAGGAGCATTTGTAGTTTGTTCGGTTGGATTATTATTCTTACCCCCCCTTATTCTTGCCTCTCCCCTTTTTTTATTTTCCTTTACCAGTCGGAGTAGATTGAACAACGTTCACCTAAGAGGTTTTACTGGTGGGAGGGGCAAGAGACGGAGCATTTTGAACGTTAGAAGATTTATATTTAGGGGTTGTAGTTGAAACAGAATGTGAGTGGGTATAGGTAGAGCCAATCACACCATCAGCTGCATGCGAGGCAACTGGAGTAGTTGAAGCACTGGAAGTACCGAGTCGAGGTAGTTCAGGTAACAAATCGTAAAGTGTTCCCATTTGCGAATAAACGAGATCTAGATATTGGGCACGACTTATAGCCTTCTCCTCCATAACAACACCACCCATGGCGATGTCTTTACCAATCTCATTCATGAAGAATTTCGTGAACCATAAAGCCAATAACTGATCAGGGAGCTCAAGTTTGATAAGACGTCGTCTTCGTCTCCACTCATGTATATGATCTGAGATATGAGTGCCTTTAGTTTGTTTAAAAGAAGTTAAAATCTCAGTCCCAGTATCATAACGGATCGACAACTGGTAATGTGTGAGAAAATCCATGGCTAGGGTGTTAAAATCGAAGAAGAAACCTCGTGGTAATTCAATGTACCACTTCGCAGCGGAACCAGTAAGAGTTCTTTGAAAAAGACATAGGCGAATGGAGTCATCCATCAAGGAGTTGGATGAACACCATAGATGAAAAGTCATCACATGATTATTTGGATCCTCCCCTGCCTTGCCATCAAATTTCGGAATATCTGACGGGAGCTTCGCAGGAATAGCAGGCCATTGGGGGGAGTGACAAATAGGATCATTCAGAATCCTAGACAAATCTGGCAAGTCCAAAGTAGCAAGGAAGGGTAATTTTCGGTTTACTTGTGGGTACTGATGGCTTTGGGGTGGAAGCCCCATCAGAAAACCAGTAGGACCGTAAGCATACTGTCCGTAGAGGGAAGACCCTAGCTGATTCGGTGGTGGACGAATATGATAGTAACCCCAAGGATTGTAACCTTGAGTTTGCGTATGGAGCTGAGGTTGGGTAGTCTGACCCTGACCCCAAATAGGATTAGTTACCCCTAGATATGGTTGGCCCACTATAGGGATCGTTTGTTTCCCCCCATCATTTTGAGGCAAGTTTTGTAGAAGGTGAGTCCAATACTGGGCCAATTCAGGAGGTATGTTTTGTCCAAAAGGTGAAGTTGGTCTCCCTACTATAGGTACAGCTCTACCTAGAAGTTGTGTGCCAACCAGAGGTTGCGTAGTAAATGTGTTGTGTTCGGGGAAAGGAAAAGGAACCGTACCACCCTGTCCACCAACAGGAATCTGCGGGTTGGTTGCAATAGTCGGGATAATGCCACTGGGATTAGGATTACCATAAGGAAAAGGAGGGAGTGTCGGGATAAAATGAGGAACATCATACCCAGGAAAAGGAGGACCACCTGGAGAACCGACTGGTGTGTGCGGAGGTGTTGGATTGGAAGCATTCAACAAAGCATTCAACGCATGGTAACCAGGAGGTAAATTTGGGTTAACCTCAGGCATTCGCTGAGTATTAATAGGAGCAAGAGTAGCTGCAGTAGTTCCGGTTGGGACACTCGTAGTATTCACGATATGGGCCATCTCAGGAGGAAGAATGAAATGATAAGTAGTAGTCTCTGGTGTAGTCGCTATCTCAGGAGATACTGGAGGGTTAACCTCGTAGACAGGAGGTGCTTCAGTACCAAAAAGGACTCGTCGGAAATCATCCAACCAAAAAGGATCTTGGCCTACTACACCGTGAGAAGGCCCAACGGTTGATTCAGAAGATGTAACAATGGTTTCTTCAGAAGGGTTTAATCGCACAACAGGTCATTCACCACGGTGAATGCGATAGTCCTCTCTAGTATTGGTAATTCGAAAATCCTCTAGAGAGTCTGCCCACTTTACCTGTGGAGGTGGTGTAGTGACAATGGGAACGTCACTAGTCTCCCCGTGTGGTGGCGTAACCACTGGGACTTCAGTCTGATGGGGAGAACCCTCAGGTGTACCAGTAGGCGAGGGTTGAGTATCATCCAGATGCTCTAGAGATAAACCTTGCATTCTACATGAACATCGTGGGGGAGTAATTGTAAATAAGTAACAAGCTCCACGAAGAAACTCTTAAGGTCAACTGCGATAAAAAACAACACACTCTAGTAAAGAAAATATAGGAAACAAACACCAAGCAAACAATACCTTCTAATTCCGAAGCCACTAGTTGGTGATGAAATCCAACGTCGCAACAACGAGACGAGAAGGGGCGGGGCTATTGTGGAAACGTTATGTTGATGACCTGCTTAATGGACTTACACCCTGGTGCAAGCTCCCACACATAATCGTGGGTATAGCCTCCAAGGATCCCAAGTGAGTTTGATCAACGTCAATTCCAGGTACCATGAATACTTTCCCCTTCACAGTCACCTTGGGTAAGAACCTAGAGAGATAAGCCACTAAGGTCACCACAAACAACAGTAAAACCTGGGGGAATAGTCGTTAGTCCGATCCACATGCAAGGGTAGGGTATCTAGCCTGAAACCAACTCAAAGTATTCCACTCATAATTGTGGGTATACCTCAGAGTGATCCCCGTAATACGTGCAATCTCTACACCGATGTCAACAAAGCAGGGTTAGTTAGTAACTCTGCCAACACCAATGCGACCTAGTGCTTGACCCTTGTGTTAGAAGGGTGTCCCAGGATAATATGTTGCCAATGGAATTTATCACTCCCTAACTCAAGATTCTATTGTGTGTTTTGATCTTTTGGAGAGTGTATCTCTCTTACTACTCCAAAGCACTAGCCTAACTAAATGTTGGTGTATAAGAGCCCTAGAAAAGAGTTACTAGATAGATTTTATAATTACACAATATTTTTAATGGCTGTTGTTTACGCAAAGGTGACGGAAATGAAACTCATGTGTGTATGACTCTGACCCAAATAATGCAAGCATGGAAATGAAAAATAACACTTTCCATTCAATGAAAACTATATATGGGAGAGAGAGAAGTTTTCTAAATCAGTCACGAAATATATGCAAAATTTCCTTATTTCCGTGTCAATGCAAACAATCATTTATCAATGAACAATCGCTATATGTCTTTTTCAAATACTTCAATGACCTCTAAAAATTTGATTTTTTAATGTTTTTGAAAAGACAAAAACAAAATCTTGAAAGAAAACTTGTTGTTGTTCACTTTCCAAGAAGAACTCTGGTTAATGAGAAAAGAAAATCAAATCCTAAAAAATCAAACAAGAGCAACCCAATCAACTCTTTCAACGAAAGCAAGAACAAAAACAAAACCAACCAAAAAGTCTTCTCAATGCAAACAAAAATGTCCTTTCGAACCAACAAGCAAGTGAGAAAAGACCAAACACTTAACTCTCAACCAATCACTAGTCCTTAGCCAATTAGACACTCTCAACTCCAAAAGACAGAGAGAATGAAATTGCCAATAAGAGCCAATAAATGAAAGTCAAGCTACCAAGGGCAAGAAAGACCTAGAAACCCTAAATCTGTTCAAGCAAGAAAACTAAAGCAAGAGACATCCAAATCAATGATCCAATAAGCCAAAAAATATGTAATTCAACAGATCTGAGCAGTTGAAAAAATCAAAACTCAATTTCATAATTTTCAAAAATCTTGCTCACAGGCAAGCAGTGTCACACAGTGCGAGAAGACATGATTCTCGCAGGCCACCTTAAAGTAAGGTGCGAGGTGTTCGAACTGGACCCTATATGCAGGGTGCGAACCTGACTGGTTCTCGCAGGCTGTCAATGAACACAGTGCGAGAACTCCTGAAGATGATAAAAATTTTGAAAATGAAATCAAAATTCAAGCAGGCTTATAGACCCATAAGGTCTCTCAGGATGTCCTGAGGACTCAGAGACTAACAAAACATGAGAATAATACAAATAGAGCAAATGGCCACAGAAAATTTAAAAAACCATAAAGACAAAGGGATCTCCCCAGTTGAGTCGCCAATTTTGTTTCATGATTAATCCGTAAGTGCGGACACAAACCGATCTCCCTAGATCCACCCGGATCTAGAACAAAACAGGACAGAATAATACACTTTCCCTAGATTTAGCCTATTGAATGAACTAAGAGACAAGGATCATGGACATACCTTATGAACGATTTCCTTAAGTCTTTGTTGTTCCAAGCTTCGCTCCAATGCTCTTATGCCATTCAGATCACAACAGTACAAACCAATCAAAGTGAAAGCAAATCAATATATTCAACGGCTAGTCTATACATATGATCAAGGAGTTATGTAATAAAGTGACATCATCTTTATGGGAAAGGAACATATTACTATATTGAATTAATTGAAAGTGAAACTTACAACCTAATCCTTGATGTTGTAGATCTCCTTTTGATGGCTCCTAGCTCTGACACGCACACTTGCTCATGCATGAAGAAAATCAACCACTTTTGATGACCTTGCTGGTGTCTCTTGCTGCTGTAGCATCAGTCCTTCATACAGGCTTTCAATAATTCTCCAATCAATCTCTTTCTAGTTTACTTCTAACCTTTTCCATGAGAATTGCCCTCAATATATAGGAGATATTAGATTAGTTACTTGGATAAGAATGATCCCAAGATATATGGAATGCCAGCACCTGAACAACCATTCGAAGCCAACTCATGCTTCTAGAAGATTCCCTTCTAGAAGGTTCGATATTTTATCTTTTTTCCCTTCTTTAGATGATGTTCGCACCCTGACAGTTAGGTACAGTGCAAACCCCTCGCACTCTAGCTTAATGCAGCCTGCGAGAATCGGGCATTCTCGTAGGTAGATATATAGGTTGCCTGCGAACATCCCTTAAAAGTATGATTTCTGGAAGCAGACAAATGTAACTTTTCTCAGGAAAGTGTTCTTAGTGAAGAGCTTGATTTTCCATCATCATAACATCATCATGATGACCGAAATTGTGGAAAACATCTTGAAGGACACTCCATTTATCTGGGATGAGTGAGCCCATGAATCCTTTGATGCTTTGAATAAAGACTTGGTATCGAGGCGTCTGTTGAAGTCTCTTGAATACAATAGAGATTACTTGTTTTATTTCACCATGTTCGAAGAGATGATTGGTATGGTGTTGGTTCAAGAGGATGATGAGATCCGTGAGAACGTCATTTACTATCTCAGTCAAAACTTAGTCATCCATCAACTCAAATATTGTCATGTTGAAAGGATATATTTGGTTGTCATTCATGCAGTCCAACGGTTACAACATTATATATTTATTTGAAAAACTACTGTGGTTTCCAATGTCAATCCATTTCAATATGTCCTTACCAGGCATATCATAGGGGGAAGGTACAATAAATGGATTTTCATCCTACAAGAGTTCAATCTCGATTTCACTTCTATGAAATCCAAGAAATCACTAGTGTTTGCAAATTTATTATCCGACTTCCCGTGATTAGATGAGGATGTTATTCATGTTGATTCAACGAATGAACACATTTTCCTTGTCTCATCATCAGAACCCTGGTACGGATACATTGTTATCTATATTTAAACTTTGAAATTCCCTCAGCATCTCTCCCGAGATGATCGATGACATATACGATACCAAGCTAAGAACTATATTATCGTCGGTGACACTTTGTATCATCAAGGAGTAGACAATATCTTGCATAGTTGTTTAAATCATGAAGGATTCAAGTTTGTTCTAAATGAATGCCACAATGGGGCTTTTGGTGGTCATCTATCTAGGCTTGCGACAACCCAGACAATTTTGAGAGCCATTTATTCTTTTCCATCTATATTTAAATATTGCATTGAAGAGGTTAAGAAGTGTCACCCCTACCAGGTTTTCACTCAGAAAATGTGCTCGCATCCAATCCCTCTCCATCCATTCATTACTATCGGTTCCTTCACCAAGTGGGGGGTGTACTTTATGGATTACAACCCAATTTTTGTTGGGGGGAATCAACACATTATCATGTCCATAGACTACTTTACTAAGTGGGTTGAGGCCATGCTTATAGTTAAATATGATGGGAATACTATCGCCTTCTTCATATTCAATCAAATTATATCCAGGTTTAGAATCCTAAGTGAGATTGTCACTGATCATGACAGTCACTTTCAGAATGAAATGATCAAAGAACTAGCATCTAAAGTGGGGTTTAAGAATGGTCATTCTTCCACTTAATACCCCCAGAAAAATGGACAAGTAGAGGTTGTGAATAAGTCTCTCAAGACCATTTTGCAGAAAATTGTCAGGCAGAGAAAATTTGACTAGCATATCATGTTATATCCCGCACTTTGAGCATATTGAACCTTGATCAAGACTGCCACTAGTTTTTCTCCTTTCCAGTTAGTACACAGTGTGGAGTTGATCCTACCGATTGAATGTGAAATCCATTTTCTTATATTGGTATTTGTGCTTCTACCTGACACTTCGGATCTTGAACAACGCCTTGTACACCTAGAGAGACTAGATGAGCCGCACCAAAATTCCTCTACGGCTATCGAAGCGAATAAAATATGTGTTAAGGTCCAGTATGATATGTCTGTCTATCCCTAGTTTTACAGTAAGGGTGGATTGGTCCTTTTATATGATCAAGACAAAGAACTACTAGGGGCAGGCACATTCAAACCCATGTGGAATGGCCCCTATATTGTGCGACGTGTCTTAGAAAAAGGATCCTATGAGTTAGAATATTATGAAGGGAACATGTTGGTTGAGCCTAGGAATGGGATTTATTTGAAAATATATTATGCTTGAGATTGGGCATAAAACTTTGTATATTAATGTAATTTATTGTATATATCTTTTCCCTTTATTTTTATCTTCAACTTGTATATCTAGTTTTCCCTTGGTTGACAGATGTCAATGGAGTCTTTGATCTACTTAGGATTCACAGACAAGTCCAGTCATCATACACGAAACTTGTCTTCCATCACTTGGTATTTTTACTCACCCGAGCGTCTAATCGTGTCTTCAAGTGGCATATTCCTAGGGCCATCCATGAATAATGTGGCCGAATATCGCATCGTTATAGAACTTTTGCGCAATGCCATTTCACATGGCATTTTCTCTTTGGAGTTTCACCTGGACTCCCAATTAGTAGTATGTCAGTTGAATGACAATTACCATGTGCATGACCCTACTTTACTCTAACGATTCCTATAGGTACGAATTTTGGAATGATAGCTTTATTTTATTACTTATCATCACATACCTAGGAGTTCTAACTATTTATCTGATGCATATGCTAATTTTGTTTTAGATTGGAATTTGTCACATAGCTAGAGAAAAGAAAACATTCTCATCAATGTACACATTGCAACACAAGTTAAGTCGAAGAACCATGTTTTTATATATATCTCAAAAATATGATATTTATAGTACAAAATTGGTGCTAACACCCTCAATATACATATATAACCGATCATACAATAATCATGAAATTTACGCATGTGGCACTGGATGAGTGTCATGATAGTAAACTATGATGTTTTTGATATGACGAAAGAGTCACACCCAAGCACGGGGTACACCTACCACCTGTCACTACATAGCCTCCAGAATATCCTCCACCTGAACCATCATAATCCTTTGTGTCAAATGAGACATGTTATCCTGCACGTTTTGAAGGACTCTCTCTGCATCCCCTCTCACTGCCTCAGCTCCTCGGTGCCTTCTAATATGTTGTGGAAGTCTAGCTGATCATTGTGGACCTATGTTTGTGTCACATACATGTCTAATTAGTATTTAACATCATCCAAAAATAATTTTTTTTCCTATACACAAATACAAAAAAATGAAATATTTAAAAAAAATTGACATACCTATGTCTCCGTAGGCGGTCCCTGGTGGTAATGTCATGTCAGTATCTCCTTTGAAATCAATCCTTGTGTAAGGGTAGTCATCCAGAGCTATGAATTGCAGTCTACACCAGAAGAAGAAGTCATTTTTGTAGGGTGTTGGCAGCCTACCTCCCCCCTGCCTCCTCATCACCTTGGTCCACTATGCCATGGTTGGATCACGAGGTCCATGTGGAATAATATCGACTCTAGGTCCCAAGCCTAGAATCCACTCTAAGAAAAAGATACACAATATAGAAACAAACTTGAAGTTTCTTTTACTACCTTGTTTTCATTCTTTCAACTACCTCTTCATGTTAGCCAATAGTGAGGTGCACCAGTAGTACATCATGGGTCTCAATCACTCCACTAATTAGAACATAAGCGACCTCAATGCCTGGGGCAAAGAGGTCGATCCTGTGATCTGTGTCAAAACACGAACAACAATATCGAGGCTTAGATTTTTTATCACTCGAATGGGGAGTTGGCTCCCGACCTTCTCAGTCCCTGCAACACAATGAGCATTTATGTATTCCTCTATTTTCATATTTCTCCCATATCCCTAGGATTTAAGGTTGACCACCTCACCCTGACGCAACAAACCTGTCAAGAAATAAATTTCCTTGACTTCAATCCTTAATGGTTGTCCATCAAAGTTGAAGCTCTCACTATATGGATCCCAGTAATCTATGAGGAATTGTTGTAATCTCACTTGGGCCCTCATACCTTTGAGAGCCCAAAAATTATATAGCCCACATCTTTTCAAGACACTTTGGGCCCTTGGATCTCTCACCACTACAACATCTACCTCCTCATGTTCTCTCTCTCTCCACTCTAGCACCATCCTGCAAGAGACAAACCCCTTTTTCAGTTATCAACCACTAAAAAAAATTGTTTGCAGACATATACGTGGGATGTAGTGTTCATAGTCACATATAGGGCTGAGTATAACTAGTTTTCTTTTAAACAACCACATATAAGGATGCACATATGTGATCCTATGAACTGTATCCTGTGTACACCTAAAGTATTAATTTGCACCCTAAATAACTTAAAAATTGGAACCTAATTACAAAATCTAATCCACTTACATGAAAGAGGAGGTGAAGAGGAATTACCTGGTCCAGATGGTTGTCGATTCTATGACACGTAGCTCCCACAATCACTAGTTGAATTTTGGAGGCAATTTGGTCCAAAATCCACTATTTGGGTAAAAAATACAAATGGTATAGTAAATTTGTTTTTTTTTACTATTTATAGCAAAATTTTACTCACTTTGCATAGTTTCGGACAATATTTTGGCCCAATAGACTAACACGATAGTGGATTGAGTTGGTTTTTGTAGTTTTATCGAGGGATTCTTGTGGTTTTTAGCACCATGTATCCCATTCGTAACTTTGGACAGGTATTTTCATTACACAACATATAGGATAGGTATCCATTACATCATGCACATTTTCATCGTCCTATGACTGTCACTCATATGACTTAGGTACAAACCCATTTTATAGTGACACAAAACCTTCTATCTATATCTAGAAGCATTGTTATCAAATGGTAGAGACCTACCTAACATGGATACCCTAGTTAGATCCTCTGCTTCATTTGGTGCCCATGCAGATATTTTTTCTGTAGGACCGAGAGTCCCTTATAGCTAACACATGAATTTATGTTGAACCTCAATTCTTACTCATAAACATGATGACCTATACCTAGAATAATCCCAAACGTGTTTGATTTAAGATATTTTCCAACTTATTTTCAAAAAGAAAAAATATTGTCGAGTGAACTTGTCTCTTTCACACTCGTAAATTGGATTTGAAAGGATGTCTATTTGGTGCAATTTTATCCCTTTTTCAAACCAAGTAGACTAAGATTATGAAAAATGACATTTTTTGGCGTTAAGTTGTAATTGCATATCATTCCCTTGCTTGCAGTATTGAGCCTATTTCCAGTTTTCACTTTTGCGTTATAATCCATTTACCTTAGCAGTTTTCATCCTCAACCAAGAAGAGACTTATTTATATCCTTTGTAGCTTGACACCCTATACCTAGGAGGAATCATTCCCCCGAGTGTCCATCTCCCGCATGCACCTCCTTTCATTTATCATAGGTATTTTCCACTGTTGGAACTATTTTTTCTTACTTGCAACACTCATTTACTCCTCTGTATCATAACATTACTCCTCTATATCATAACATTCATTTGACTATGAAAACATAAAAAGATACGAGAGGGAAGGGAATATTATCTTATATTGGAAGCAGTCGTGTCTCCTTTGAATAGAGCACAATTTTTTTTATTCCACTTATCATCAAAATTTTGGGTTTAGCATGACGTTAGGAAGCTGAGCTCATTACATAGAGTTTACTACTGGTTACTCTTCCAGTCCCTATGGAGAGTTTGATTTATGCCTCATGCACCTCAAAGTTTCATCATTGAGTCTATGTTGCCAAAGTCTTCCATATGTCTCATGCTCTTGTTCAAAGGATGTCTATTGACCTA
This sequence comes from Picea engelmannii, assembly GCA_009831015.1. NCBI lineage: Eukaryota > Viridiplantae > Streptophyta > Pinopsida > Pinales > Pinaceae > Picea > Picea engelmannii. Next base: position 1,420,003 of record ML786349.1, on the reverse strand, counting down.
TTCCATCCACTCCTCAGAACTCTTGAATTGAAATGTTGGCCATACCCTCAATGTGTCTCAGAATCACATGAACTTGTAGTCTTATTGTGCATCCTAATCCTACTTCTCTCATGGGTAGGTAACCTTGAACCCAAAAGTCAAGATTTCGTCATTGGTTGTTGACTGGGTGGTTTCCATTGTGTTCGGAAACAATACATATATTCACACATTGGGATTAATGTAGTGTCTTGGATGTCGTTATCCCTATTAGTGGCTTCCTCACCTTTATTAGTATTTTTCCTCATTGTATGTTATTCAGAGGGTCTTTTTAGTGTACCTCTTTCACCTGGCATAGGTGAAAGATGCACAGGGTCATTGGTTCGTGAACATATTATTCATCCTAATTCCTCCAAATAATCAATCTCTTGCTTTGTACCTTGTGCTGAATGATGAGAGATGCCTTAATTTTCTCCTTTCAGTGGGTCTCCTTCCATCGAATTCAGATCATCTATTATGGAGATGAGACCTAGAGTCCTATGAGTACCTAGAGGCTTGCAGTCATTAGTGGTAGGTTCTCTCGCCATCAACAGTTGGGAATACATCAATGTCACTTGATTGATGGATTCTTCAAGTGTTCAACCCCAAAACATCTACTCACACTCTAAGAATGTACTTGGTGCCTTTATACCTACTTTAACTATTGGCAGGTTGTATCGTGTTTGTTAATGATATACCTCAATGATTGATAATTAAATGAAGACTCATTGTTTTCAAACTCAACTCCTTTATTCACATGATGCAGACTTGCACCTTTGGTGGATTGTGTAGAAGACTTGAAGACATCAGTTTATAGTCACATTTTTCTTGAGTTGTTGCTACCTTTCATTGGATTAGTACCTATGTGACTTCAGTGATCATGGGAGATCAAATTGTACTCCATTGTATAAAAATATCTTTAGAGTGATTTTGAAACTAGTATTATTGGGTCTTGTTCATGACTATGACATCCTTTTTCATGTAGCCACCTTTGTATTTCATATTCATGGCCATGGACAATTGTTTGGTATATTTTCACATGGATCTGTCGTGTAATTCAAATTGACATCCATGTATGCAAAGTCAGTACGGATTGTAATGAAGAACTAGTTCTTCCAGTTGGTTCCCCATTACTCCACTTATGGGTTTCATAACATTTTTTGGCCATCGTACATACTATTGGTTGTGGAGCCTGATTATGTTCCCGATTCAGAGGTCCTTGCTTTCAGCCATTTTTATACTCCATGAATAATTTACACCCCAGAATTATGTACACTCTTCCACACGGGGGAGTGCAGAGGGGGGTTACCCCCTCTGTGGGGTTCGGGGGTGAAACCCTTGAAGGAAAAATTGCCTTGTAAATGTATACTGTAATTTCATTGTAAATTTGGACCGTTCATTATAAGGTTGCAGATCTAACGGTAGAGATTATGTTAGGGTTTTTTCCCCTAGAAGGCAACCCTCTTTTATGAGGGAAATGTATTGGGCTATGGTTGATGGAGAGCATTGTATTCTGAGAAAGGAGACTGTGAGAGAAAGAAGAGGAAGTTACAATGGGTTTTGTTGTAGGTTGTATCCCTTCATTTGTTGGATAATAATAAAGGAAGGACCTGGAAATTTCTTTGGTGGACATAGCCCACACTGGGTGAACCACGTAAATCTATGTCTCTCTTGTATTGTGTATCTTCTGTGTTTTGTTTCCTCATTTGTTTTATTTTATTTCTCCACGGTCCTGTTTTTCTAACAGATACTCCTCTTACCTCACACATTAGTAGGCATCTATTATAGAAATATTTTACTCACCCTATGCAGACTTTCACAGAGGGATTTTTTCCATTTCCCTATGTAGACTTCCACAAAGGGCCTTTTTTTCATTTCCTATGTAGACTTGAAGTCCCTTTTTGCAAATCCCAGAGATAAAAAAAAAAAAAATTCCACATATACACACCCTACATATAGTACAACATTCATATATATAGGTTGCACCACTACAACTCATGTACATCGGGATTTGCATCCAAAATTAAAAAATGGTGTCAGATTTCGATGACACGTCATTAAATCCATGATCAATGACCTTCCACATACTGGAAATGTTCTGTCTCAACCCTTCAGTTCCACTTGAAGGATACAAATAGGACAAATCTAAGCTATGGAAAAGAGGAGAAGAATTCAACTTTGAGATAAAAGTTACTCTGGAGAAATTATTCACTTCATATCGAGTCTGCATCCCTTTGTCCTTTGAAATCTGAACACATTGTTTAGCCCCCTATATCTTCCCTACATTATTGAGAACCTCATTGTATCTCTTATATGATATTTCATTTGGTGGAGGCCCAACTGGAAGGAACTTAGTTTCTCGACTGGAAGGAACTTAGTTTCTCGGTTCCGAACCGTGCCAACATGAAAGTTGGTAATTCATTCACTTCTGTTGATTACACTTTAATAGAAATATTATTTTCTCGCCTAATTAATATATTGAGAATATTTGAATTGTTATAACATGGGAATATTTGTTATGAATGTTGATGGATTATGCTATTGAATGTGCTAACATTATATATTTTTACCATATGCTTTTGTTTCTTTGTTGTTGAGGACTAGTTGTAGGTGTATTTCTTTGAGTTAAGTGCTTAATGGTGGACTTCAATGAACATCTAGACAAGGTAGGCCTTTTATCTTGTCTTGCTAGCATATATTTTTATATAGCATACCTGATCCAGATTTTATGGGCAGAACAAAATGAAAATAGATTATTAGCAAGTTCTTAACACAAAATAGCAGAGATACAGTAAAACTGGTTTTCTATTCAATAAAGAAATAAGTTGAAACTGTAAAATGCAACAGAAACAAGCTTGTTGGAATGGTGGCGGCTTATCTCTGAGAAGAGATGTGATGGCAGCACACATTCGCAAGAAGAAAGTTACAATGAGGCTCTGAAGGCATTTTTACAATAAGAAAGAATTCCAAAAACCCTAGACATCCAAAAACCTAACCCTAGGAGATGAAGCACCAAAAGTCATATGGGCCCCGTTTGGGTAAGTTAGTACATCAACTTCTCGAGGTCGTAACTTTTGCATATGATCTCCATTTTAGGCATGTGATAGCCCATTGGAAATCTATCATCGATGAGATTCATTTTGGGGGCTCAATCATGTCGTCGGCTATCATTGAGGAGCTTGATCCTGAAAAACCTTCATTTAGGCCCTCAAAATGGCCTCGGAAGTTAAAACTGCTAAAAATAGTAAATTTCCAAAATTGTCAGAAAACTGTTTTGAGCCAGTTGGAAAAGGTGGCTGGCCACCAATATCCATCTGGATCAATCATCCTTCCTTAGGAAGTAATGGTCTCCATTGCGTTGAGGTCCCTCATCAAATGAGGAAATGTCTGTTGAATTTGGCATCGAGTTAGCCACTTGCCCTGGTGCAGGAGTTGCCCTGCTTTGACGACTCGATAAAGATGGATGCTTTGTTGTCATGTGCCCTTAATATATCTATCCACAATCTGATTATTGGATGCCTGTTGTAGGTAGTCGGGGTTGAGATCTATTAGTGTCAGTTGTTCTGCTACTTCTGAGGTGTCCAACAATGGTGGGAAATAAGGGTGAAGGAGATCCACATTGAACACTGGGTGCAGACCAAGGAAAGGAGGAATGTTGAGCTCAAAATAATTATCCCCCATGAACTTGGTGATAGTGTATGACCCATAACAGAGTGGGAGAAGCTTCTGATGGGGTTCTGTAAGGTGTTCTTTCTGTAAGTGCAAACAAGCTTTGTCGCCCACCTGAAACTTATGCGGCACCCGATGTTGATCATGGCTCTGTTTGTACTTGTAATTGGACTTCTATAGGATATCTTGAACCTATTGGAGGATGTGCTAGATCTGCTCAATGAAACGGGTGGCTTTGTCAGCTTCAGTTGGAGTAGAAGATGAGTCGATTGAGGTGACCACAAGGGGAAGTGAAACATCTATGGGTCCCAATGGTTGGAATCCCAATCCCACTTGAAAGGGGTTGTGACCAGTTAAGCTATGCAGGGCTTGGTTGTAGCTATGCTAGACATAGGGAAGGCTCTCATTCCATGTGCGAGGGTGATTTGAATTATACATGCAAAGGATATGCACAATCACTCGATTTACAACCTCGGTTTTTCCATTTGTATGGGGGTGGAAGGCTATGGATTTGGTGAGCTTGGTGTCCAGCAGTGACCAGAGGCTCGACCATAATGTGATGAGAAATCGACTATCCTGATCTGAGACAATGGTTTGTGGGATTCAAAAATGTACCCAGGCTCATTCAAGGAAGAGCTTGGCAGTGGCCTCTATTGTGATGCTCTTCTTGCAGGAAACCAGAATCGCCATCTTAGAAAAGTGATAAACAACCACAAAAACACAATATTTTTCCCACTTGGTGGAAGGGAGCCCCAACATGTAGTCCATTGAGATGGATTCCCATGGCTTGTCAGGAGTAGGAAGAGGGATGTACAGGCCCTATTTCTTAGTGGTTGGTTTGGTAATAGCGCAGGCAGTGCAGGACCTGATATACTTGCTGACCTCCTGTCGAAGTTTTGGCCAGTAGAAATGTTTTTGTAGCATTGCCACTGTATTTTCAATGCTGGAGTGTCCTCTCACCCAATTGTAGTGGGATTCCCAGATCATCTTCACTTGCTCACTTTATGGAACAAAAATATGGCCCAGACGAAACAACAACTCATCCTGAAGATGGAAATTATTGACAATTGAGTTTGCACTCAACATTTGGTAGGTGGTGGCAAAGTCAGGGTCTGTCTCATAGAGTTGGGGCCATCCAGATGTCTCATGGTTGCAAGAGTCTAGCATCGTGGTGAGTGTCGTGATTGGCGGTCTACTGAGGCAATCAACGACATGATTGGTGCTTCCTATTTTATACTTGATGTTGAGGTGGAATTGTTGCAAGTATGTGGACCACTTTTGATGGCGGTCATTCTATAATTGTCCCTATGTCTGTATGAACTACAACGGCTTATGATCAATGTGGATTATTGTCTCCTTCCCAAGAATGTAATGTCTCCACTGGCGACATGCTTGCACAATGGAGTACATTTCTTTGTTGTAAGTAGGGTACTTACGGATAGTATCTGACAATGTCTCACTATGATAGGCCACGGGGTGGTCGTACTAAGTGAGAATGATGCCCACATCATATTCTGAAGCATCTATCTCGATCTCAAAAGGATGCTACAGGTCTGGTAGTGAAATTACTGGGGATGATCACAAGCGCTACCTCAAATCATTGAACGCTTGTTGGGACCGGCCCCATGCAAATTTTTCCTTACCACCACCCCTGTTTATTTGGCTAAGGGCCCATGCAATATGGGAGAAACCCAACATGAACCTGCGGTAGAAATTGGCAAGGCCCAAGAAGCTCTAAAGCTCAGTGAGTCTTGTTGGGGTTGGCCAGTCATGGATGACTTGGATCTTGGTTAGATCCACATGTACACCATGCCAATCAATGATGTAGCCCAGGTAATGGACCCTGTCCATGCTGAAGGAGAATTTTTCCAAGTTGGTGTATAGATTGTGTTGTCGCAGGGTGTGCAGAACCTACTGAATATGCTACAAGTGTTTGGAACAAGTCTTGCTGTAAATTAGAAATTCATCCAGATACACCGCTACAAAAGTATTGGTGAATGGTCGCAGGATATCATCCATCATCCTCATGAAAGTGGTTGGAGCATTTGTTGAACCAAAGGGCATGACCAACCATTCAAAAATGCCTTCCTTTGACTTGAAGGTGGTCTTCCATACATCTGTCTATTCTATTGGGACCTGGTGGTAGCCAGAATTTAGATCAATATTACTGAAGTATTTGTCCCCTGTGAGTTGATCAAGGAGGTCATCGATTTGGGGAATCGGGTACCAATTTCTGACTATGATTTTATTTAGAGTCGGGTAATCGATATAGAGTCACCAAGTTCTATATTTCTTATGTACCAGCATGATGGGGCTCCCACAAGGTGATGAGATGGGGAGGATGTGCCCCTTGTGGAGTAGTTCTTGGATCTCTCACTTGATCTCCTCATTCTCTAACAAAGATCGATGATAGACTGGCCCATTCAGTAGTGGTGTGCCGGGGGTCAGATCGATGGGGTGCTTGACCTGGTAGTGCAGAGGTACCCCTGTAGGTGAGGAGAAGATATCCGAGTATTCTTCCATGACCTTATCTACTTGCTTCTGTTGTGTGGAGAGGTCAGCCACAGAGACCCTGGATGTGTTTGTGATATTTCTCTTATTCTTAGAGCGAATCATGAAGAAGACAAACTTCCTCATCTAAGAGATGACCTTTTTTCATTTCTTAGCAGAGATCAAGGAAATAGCACTAGGTGGGACTGCCTCGGGTATCCTGTACAATTTCTTGTTCAAAGTAATAATAACACTACAAGGCCTAGACTCATATACAACACGATGTTTCCATAAATAATTTTGGCCCAAAAGAACATGACAAACTTTGAGAGGAGCAACATCACACAATACCTCATCTTTTAAGGGATTGATGTCATACGACAATCGACACTATTGGCTGACGCGGAGATCACTTCCATGGCAGAGCCATCCAATGTTGTACGGTTCTAGGTGCAGTTTTGTTGGCGGGGTGATCCGCTTGATGACCTCTTTTGAGATGAGGTTCTTCTGGCTACCGCTATCAACGATGAAGTGCAGCGGGGTGCCTTTTATCCACATATGTGAATGGAAGAAGCGCTCTCCTTCTTCTGGCTCGTCTGGTTCACCAGGCTGGAGCTTTGTGGTAGCAACAATGGCACTGGGTTATTCATCAATGATTTGTCTTCCCCTTTCGAGTTCTGGCTCAGAGTCATAATCTGCATCTGATTCAAAGGTTTTCACTTCATCCACCAGTGACTGCTTTGAGCGACAATTAGCAGTGTTATTCCAAGGGATCTTATGGAAGTTGCACCACTTCCAGATATATTTCTTTGTCTTTTTGGTGTCCTTCTTTGCTTATAGCTTGGAATGGTTGTCCTAATACTGTTCATATTTTTTATGTCCTTTGTTCGATAGGTTGGGGCCGCCCTTTCCCGGATTTTGTTGTGAGGGGTTCCTAGGCCTGAATTGTTGAGTCTTTTGTTTGAGCTTATGCTTGATTTTGACAGCATATCGGTGGGCTGCACCCAAGGAAGAGATGTCCAGAAATTCCATTTCAGTATGGATGTATCTATATAGAGCACCGTAATACTTGAGAACCAGATGTTGCTCTGAATCTTTGATACCCAACTTGGTGTGCAAGGTATGGAAGATATTTGTGAAATATGGCATTGCCTGGTCTCTTTCTTGCCGCAGTGTGGTCCATTTGGTATACAGGTCATCATAACTTCCGACAGGGTAGTATTTTTCCTTAATAGCATCCCTGAAGGATTCTCAGGTGGTCATGACTAAAAATAATGAGGTTTCCTCTGTTTCCTTTTTCTCACAGAAAGTTTCCCACCAATCTTTGACATGGGGAACGACTTTGAGGAGCGCATAAGTAATCTTTTCTTTATTAGAAAAGTTATGGATAGAAAAATACCCTTCTAGTAGATTCAACCACTTGTCTACAACATATGCATCTATATAACCTTCAAATATAGGAATATTGAAGTTTATTTGTAACTTGAAGGGGGAAATGCCTCCGTTCGAAGAAGATGTGTTGCTTGTTGGTAGCCGCCAAAGGATTTGCGTGAAACTATCCATCATCTCGTTCCTCTGTTGTGTGAGGGATTCCTCAATCAACAGTTTGAAAGGATCTCCTGTCTCATCATATTTATTTTCTCCTGCCATGGGAGGTCACTTGGGCATGCGAGAGCTTCTTTCCTCAAGAGAAACAAGCTCGAGACCCAACTCTTTGTACTCCGACCTCTTTGGGGACATGCATTAAGATGAAAAGGAGTAGACCGCTCTGATACCACTGATCCAGATTTTATGAGAAGAACAAAATGAATACAGATTATTAACAGGTTCTTAACACAAAATAACAGAGATACAGTAAAACTGTCTTTCTATTCAATAACGAAATAAGTTGAAACTGTAAAATGCAGTGGAAACAAGCTTGATGTAATGGTGGCGGCTTATCTCTGAGAAGAGGTGTGATGGAAGCATGCATTCACAAGAAGAAAGTTACAATGAGGCTATAAAGGCCTTTTTATAATAATCAAGAAGGCCAAAACCATAGACATCTAAAAACCTAACCCTAGGAGATGAAGCACCAAAAGTCATGTGGGCCCCGTTTGGGTAAGTTAGTACATCAACTTCCCGAGGTAGTAACTTTTGCATACGATCTCCATTTTAGGCATGTGATAGCCCGTTGGAAAGGTATCATAGAGGAGATTCATTTTTGGGGCTCACATATTCATTTGATTACCAATGAGGATCTCGATCCTGAAGAACCTTCATTTAGGCCCTCAAAATGGCCCCGGAAGTTAAAACTGCTAAAAATAGTAAATTGCCAAAATTGTCAGAAAACCATTTTGAGCCAGTTGGAAAAGGTGGGTCGCCACTGATATCCATATGGATCAATACTTGAGATTAAATTTTATTCCTATTGTCATTTTTGTCTGTTGTGGTTTACCCCTATCCATAGAGAGATTCTCTTCCTAACAAAGAAAAACAAGAAGCTACAAGTAGAACTAGACAAGAAAGAAGACACTCAATAACTAGAAAAAATGATCATGAAATTGAAGGTTCAAATATAAGAAGACAAAAGAATTGAAGAATCACTCAAAGAACAATTATAAGAAAGAGACAGGATCATAGGAATTTTGGAAGCAAAGATTGTCACATTGAGAAAGGATATTCAAAAGAAAAATATGCAAAACAACTCAAAAGTTTTGGATGATATTATTAGTAGTCAAAATCCTCATCATGACAAGTCCAGAATTTGATACAATCAGACAGAAAAGGGATCAAGTTCCAAAACAACAGATCAAGAAACACATCCAAAAAGCTATGCAGAAACGATCAAAGGAGATAGGAATATCTACAAGGAAGATTATAGGGACACTCCTCCACCGAGAAGATTAAGATTTCATTATCAACGACCAACAGAAATAAATAGGCATTAGAAAGAAGAAGGATTCATAAGAGTAACTCCTTTAGGAAGATATTCAACTCCTAGGTATCAAACTATATTTTTTGGTTTATGTTATGCATGCAATAATTTTGGACATAAAGTTACAAATTGCAGAGCTAACAAAAATAACATAAACAACTTTGAAAGTCATACACAAAATGGTTATCCAAGAAGGCCTAGTGAAATGCAAAGAAGAAGCTACAACATGTATGAATCATTGAGCACTGAAGTGGAATTCTGCAAGTGTAACAACTTTGGACACATGGAGAAACATTGTAGAATGAAAGTCCCTGCTAGATAACCACAACAGAACAAAACATAATCACATATAGGAACCCCAAAAGAGAACATGGTTAAGAAAGAAGAATCAATATAGAAATGAAGAATGCACACTCTCTCTACAAGATAATCAGAAGAAACATGGTTTGTATGTTGACAGTGGTTGTTCAAAACAAATTACAAGTGACAAAGACAAGTTTATTACATTAAAAAAGGAAAGAGATGGACCAATCTCTTTTGGAAATGATGATTCAGCTAAAATCATTGGAAAAGGAACAGTCAGAATTGGAAACAAGAATACCAAGGCAAAAAATGTTCTACTAGTATAATATATGAAACATAATATTCTAAGTGTAATTCAAATGTGTGATCAAGGTCATAAAATCACTTTCCATTCACATAAGTGAGAGATAAGAAAATAAGGTTTAGGAAAATTGATTTCAACAACTGCAAGTACTTCAAGTAACATATATGTCTTAGGTGAAATTGAAAATGAAAAATGTTGTCTAGGAAAGGAATATGAAGGTTGGCTATGGCATAGAAGAATGAGTCACATAAAATTTGATAACCTTTTCAAAGTAAAAAAAATGAAATCATTTTGAGAAATTCCCTAGATCATGAAACCAACCAACACTTTATCCAAGAACTGTCAATAAAGAATGAAAACAAATACCATGTTCAAATCAAAGGAATATTAAATGACAAGACCACTAGAAATTGTGTATATTGATCTAGTTGGACCAACTACAACAAAGGGTTTAAAAGGTGAGAAATACTTTATGTTATTAGTTGATGATTATAAAAGAATTACTATAGTTTTATTTCTTAGGAATAAGTCAGAAGCTTTTAAAAACTTCAAGGTCTACAGGGAAATGGTTGAAAATGAAATGGACTAAAAAATCAAATGTTTGAGATCTGATAATGAAGAAGAGTTCACTTCAAAGGAATTTATGGACTTCTGCAGAAAGAATGGAATAAAAAGGCAATTCTCCATTGCTAGGACACCTCAACATAATGGAGTTGTTGAAAGAAAGAACATGATAGTACAATAAATGGCTTAAACAATGCTAATGGATTCCAAATTGATAGATATTTTTTGGACACATGTAGTGCATACAACAATTCACATTCAAAACATATTAATGCTTAGAAACAACAATGAAAAAACTCCCTACGAGCTATGGAAAGGAAGACCAACAAATGTGAAGCAATTCAGAGTATTTGGAAGCAAATGCTACATCAAAAGAGGAGATGATAGAATGGGAAAGTTTGACTCTCATGTTGACAAATGAGTACTTGTTGGTTACTCTACTACAAGGAAAGCATACAAGTGTTACAATTTGAGATTGAACAAAGTTCTGGAAAGCATCAATGTAACAATTGATGAAACAAGTGTACGAGAATAAAAGGAAGAAGAAAATGAATCAGTGGAATAGCTTTACGAATAAGAAGAAAAAGATGAATAAGAAGTAGAAGAGGAAGATGAAGAAGATCATGCAGAAGTAGAAGAGCAGGTTCAACAAGTGCCTCCAAAGACACCTAGAAAACGAGTATAGAAGAATCATCCTTCAGATCATATTATCAGAAACAAGGATGCATGAGTTGATACTAGAAGAAGAATTAGTTCACTGGAACAAATGCACCTACCACCCTTATCTACAATTGAACCAAATAATTTTGAAGAGGCAAGAAAGGATGAATTCTAGAATAAGTCCATGAATGAAGAACTGGATCAAATAGAAAATAATGACACTTGGGAATTGGTTCCAATACCAAAGAATAATAATGTGTAGGTCTTCAGAAACAAATTGAATGAAGATGGATAAGTTACAAGGAACAAAGCTAGATTGGTATGTAAAGGATACAAACAAGTTGAAGGAATTGAATTTGAAGAGACATTTTTCCTAGTGGCCATAATGGAAGCAATTTGATTTATTTTAGCTTATGCATGCTCCAAGAATATTAAAGTGTATCAGATGGACTTGAAATCAACTTTTCTGAATGGAGAAATTGAATAAGAAGTTTACATTGAACAACCAGAAGGATCTCAGTTGTCAAAGAACGCGAATTATGTGTAAATTGAAGAAGGCCTTATATGGTCTAAAACAGGATCCTAGAGCATGGTACTCTAGACTAGATAAATATCTACATCATACAAGTTTTAGAAAAGGAGGTGCAAAAAACAATGTCTACATCAATGTAACTCAAGATGGTATTTTATTAATTGAAGTTTATGTCGATGATATTATTTTTTGAAGTATTGATGATAGGTTAAGAAATTTTTTTGAAAAGGATATGCAGAATGAATTTGAAATGTCATTACTCATAGAACTATCCTTCTTTTTGGGTCTTCAGATATGTCAAAGAAACCGAGGAATTTTAATTTCTCAAACTAAGTATATCAGTGAAATGCTTAACTGGTTCAAAATGGAAGATTGCAAACCAGTTACCACTTTTATGAAAATGAGTTTCAAGTTGATCAAAGATGATGATTCAAAGTCTATATACCAAAGGAAATACAAGTCAATTATTGGTAGCTTACTATATGTGAAATCATCCAGACCAAATGTAATGTAGGTTGTTGGACAAGTGGCATGATTTCAAGCAACAACAAAGCAATCACATGTCTTAGCAGTGAAAAGGATTTTCAAATATCTCAAAGGAACAAAATAGTTTGGATTGTGGTATCCAAAGGAAAGGATCTATCACTTATTTCCTACATAGATGAATATTGGGAAGTTTGGATTGATGATCGATGAAGAACGAATGGAGAAACATTATACATGGTTGAGTGTTTAGTATCTTGGATAAGAAAGAAAAAATCATCAATATCTTTATCTACAACCGAAGCAGAGTATATTGCAGCAGCAGGATGTTGTACATAATCTCTATGGATGAAACAAACTATGACAGATATACAGGTTAAGTATGATGAGCCCATTCCAATCTATTGTGATAATACAAGCGCCATAACTATCTCAAAGAACCCAATGATGCACTACAAGATGAAGCACATTCCAATCAAGTATCACTTTCTATGGGAACAAGCTGCAAATAATAACATCAGAGTTGAATATGTGGGAAAAAAAGAACAAGTGGAAGACATATTTACAAAATCGCTTCCATGAGAAACCTTTGAGTATCTTTTCCAGAGACTTGGAGTAATTTATATTCCAAAATGAATGCTTTTGAATTCTTATCTTATATGTCTTAGATTTACATGAGGAAGAACCATAAAAAGGACAGTTCGGGTTGGGAGATCAATTTCAGGAAGAGTTCAGTCAGGGTTAGAAACCCCAAATGGAAAGATACATTTTCCATTGATGAAAAAGGGGGAGATATTTATTAGATTTAAAGGTAAATACTTGGATAAAGAGCACAGAGGCATGGTTCTAGGGGGAGCGATGGTCACAGGGGAAGCATGAGTTATATGACTTCAGTATTGCATCAGATTGTTCCCATCAATTACAAAGGGGGATATTTTTTATTATTTGGGTTGGTTTTCATTGATGCCAACCCTTGAAGAAAGTACGGTAGCAAATTCCGATAGAAAAAAGGTTTGGGTAATCGACCTAAATTTGTTTGATGTATAATGGTATGAATTTTAATATATTTGAAGGTAAGAATATTCTAGATCGATAGTACATGTCATGCCATTTCTGGTGGTATGTGGCACATAACATAACTCCTCATGGTTAGATATTTATGGAAATGTGAAATTGGAGAACCATCATGAGTAATCTAGAAGCCCCAAAAGGTCAAATTAGTTAAAGTGGTTGCAAAGAAGAAATTATTTAAATAATAAAGTGAAGTGATGAATGTACTATAAGTCAAAGTGGATACAAAATAAATTATTTAAATAATAAATTTAATGGATAAATTACTAAGTGGATGATACAGGTGGATATCGATGGCCACCCACCTTTTCCAACTAGCTCAAAACAATTTTCTAACAATTTTGGTAATTTACTATTTTTAGCAGTTTTTAACTTCCGGGGCCATTTTGAGGGCCTAAATGAAGGTTTTTCGGGATCAATATTCTCAATGATAGGAAAAGGATCTTATTGAGCCCCCAAAATTAATATCCTTGATGATACCTTTCCAGTGAGCTATCTCATACCCCAAACAAAGATTGTATCCCAAAGTTATGCCCTCGGGAAGTTGATACACCAAACTACCCAAAATGGGGTTCACAAAATTGTTGGCTTTTCATCTTCCAGGGTTAGGGTTTTTGATTTTCTTTATGATAAAAAATTTCTTTCGAGCCTCATTGTAAAACAATCTTCTTGTGAATGTGAGTAGTCATCACATATCTTCTTAGAGATAAGCTGCCACCATTCTAGAGAGTCTTTCACTCTGTATTTTATAGTCTTTGTATATTTTCGGTCATTAAAAGAAAATTGTGTATTAATGTATATCTGTTTTTATGGTTCCATATATGATACATTTATGTTATAATATTGGATATCTTAGATATATCTATACATTTCTTTATTATATCTCCACTCTCATTTCGTGCCAAAAATAATATGGATCAGTGGTATCAGAGCAAGCTACTCTTGATCATTTTTTTCAGTGCATGTCCACGATGAGGTCTAAGTATAGAAAATTGGGTCTTGAGCTTGTCTCTCTTGAATAAAATCACTCTTGCACACCCAAGAAACCCTCCATGGTGGAAGAAAATAAAAACGACTGAGAAGATGATTCTATCAATATGTTGCTTGAGCAAGCTCTCAAGCGACAGAGGGAGGAAATGATGGAGAATTTTTCCCACATCCTTCAACATATTCCGATAGCAATAGGCACATATTCATAAAACAACCACTTTGGAATAACCTCTCCTTTGAAGGTACAAGTTAATTTTTATATTCCCATATTTGAAGGTCATATAGATGCAGATTCCCTAGACAAATGGTTAAATCAACTAGACAGTTATTTCTTTGTTCACCATTTTTCCGATAGGGAAAATATCTCATTTACACACCTTAAAGCTCTCCCTCATTTCAAACAATGGTGGGAAACTTTCTTAGATGAAATTTCCATAGAAGAGTCTAGACTATATGGGGTTGATCCCACTTAGAATATTTTTGTGGACACAGTAAAGGAACAATATTACCTTGCAGGAAACTTTGAGGACCAGAATATGAGATGGACCACACTACAGAAAGAGAGGGGCCAAGCAATTACAGAGTTCACCAATACCTTCCATACCTTATAGACCAAGCTAGGAATCAAAGTCTCTGAATGACATTTTTTTATGAAATACCATGGGGATCTACATAGATACATCAAAACTAAAATGGATTTTCTAGACATCTCATCACTCAGTGTTCCTTATCGATATGTTGTTAAAATCAAACATAAATTTAAGAACTGGAAAAAACGTGAGATCGGGTATGAAAATCCACAACAACCAAAGCATAATAAAGACATCCCCAACAAAAAGTCTCCTGAAAACCAGCCCAAGCCACGGGAAAAGAAAGGTCATAGGAATATGAAGAAGGACACCGGAAAATGGTGTGATTTCCACAAAATCCCCTGGCACAACACCAATGAATGTCACTCAAAATATTCATTGGTGGCCGAAATCAAAGACAAGGAGCAGAACCCTGATTCATAATTTGATTCATTTTTTTTTAAAGAAGACAGATCATCGACACGGACCCCACTTCTATTGTCGTGACCACAAGAATTCAACCAGAAGAACCAATAGATCCTGAAGAGGAGGAACACCTTTTTCATTCACAGATGTGGGTGAAGGAGGCCCTCCTACATTTTATTGTTGATAGCGAAAGTGAAAATAAACTCATGTAACATCCCTGACCACCCATGTCAAGCCATGCTACTCCAGAAATTTTTTTTATTCTTTGATCAATATATTGTAACATACCCAACATCCAAACTGAGCTATGCCACATAAAGTTTTTGAACTACATGCAATTAAACATACACACATAGAACTCTTGCGGAAATTTATATATAAAACATAAACAGACAAATGCATTCTGTAAATGCACAAATTCATACTGAAATAACAATAAACAAATACATGCACCATATACATGTAATACCCATAAATATAAAGACAATTATAAACCACACATAGGATAAACCCATAAAAATAAACACGTAAATAATAATGCAACATGTAAATTTATCACATAGTTGACACTTATTTTCATAAGAATATAATCAACAATGTGCAGACCTTGCACAAACCTCCCAACTTTATACCACACTGCTCATCACTCTCAACAGTGGGTCACCCCTGAGTTGGGACTAAAATCCACCCAGGTAAAGGGATTCCCAACCAGCCTAATGGATCTCAGACACAAGAAAGACTATGTCACAGGTGAAAACTCAAAATAATAGCCTACAGTCCCTCATTCCCCACATGCCTATCCCACCCCAGGAAGTGTGCCCCTTCTCTACTCAATAGTCCTTCGACTGCCCCACTTCCTTTTCGAGCTTCAACAACAGGATGGACAAGAAGTCTCTGAGCCCAGTAGCTGCAGTTTAGCACCTTCAGGAAATCAATTCCCAACAATTCTCTAACTTAGAGAGAAATTTCTCATGGGCCTGAAAACCCACCTCTTCAATATCCCATGGGCCTGACTACCCACTTCTTCAATCCATCTCCCAAGATAACCAGCTACAGAAACATGTATATGGGTATAGATACAGGTTTAGGTACAATGATAGGAAGGTACGGAGGATAGCTCAATGAGTGTGTGAATGATGATGGAATGATTGACTGAATGATTGAAATATGGAAGGAATCCTAGGAAAATGAAGTAAGTCCAAGCTATATGTATGCATGTTCCCAACTTGACACTTGTCATGTTGGGAGCTACTTTGGCCCACTTGTCCCCATCCTTAGAACTTAGGATAAAACAATTATCCATACTTTATGATTTAAAAAATATTGATATAATATTCCTTTTTGGCTTAAGATCCCTATCTTAGGCCAATTTCCTTAACTTTTAGCCCCCTCGTTTCCCTATGTAGTGGACTTTAGTCCCCCATACTCGTTTATCGTGGTCGGTGTGAGCACAACGATGTATTTTATATTAATGATGAAACATATAAAAAATAGGTGAACTGTCCTTTAGCATCTAGGATCTCCAACCTAATCATCACAAAAATGGCTCACCATCCTATAAAACATAGCATATACACAAAGGATCCCTAGCCTCAAAATCATGCGCACTTAAGTTGTTATGTGCGGTATCCCAGAATGTGCACACTTCATTATTTTATTGTGCAGTACATAAGCGCACTATACCATGGAAGGTGCATACAAAAATAATATCAAACAACTCACCAGCTTACTTACATTTGTATTTACATTTATAATTGGGTTCAACTTAGGGATCTTACAATCCCCTCCCCTTATTTATGCACTACCCTTAGTGCATTATGTACACATATACAACAAAATTTTTAAAAATCCTAAAAAAAATGCAGTTATTCTGCCTGCATTGCATCCTCATGCTCCCAAGTAGCATCCTCAGGACCATACCAGATCCATTAGACCTTTACAAGCCCTATGTCTCAATTCCGGAATTGTTTGATTTTCCGGTCAAGAATGTGTACGGGATGCACTTGGAAAGGGCCTTTTTCCTCTCTAGGTACATTATCATTTCCTTATATGATTGGTCCAGTGGATTATATGATTGCATTTCCTACATATTTCTCTCATAAGGTACATTATGCATTTCTCTCAATATAATATTTTTCAATTCATGGGAATTTGGTACATAAATTTTTCCCATGTACTTGAGAATTTCATCATTATCTATCTTGTATTCTTCAATTTTCTACTGTAAATTACCTTGCTGTAATTTTTCCACTAATTCCTTATATTGCAAATCTAATTTGACAACCTCTATAGTTTTTTCTTTCAAATCTGATTGGTACATATTAATGGATGTAGCATGCAATTCATGCACTCTTCTGCTGAGTGCATCAACCACTTTGTTTTCTTTCCCCTTGATATGCTTTATATCAAAGTCATATTCACTCAGAAATTCTAAACATTTTCTTTGCCTAGCATTTAGAGTTGGTTTATCAAATAAATATTTAAGACCATTATGGTCTGTCCTCAACTCAAACCTTTTCCCCATGAGCTAGTGTCTCCATTTCCTCAAGGCATGCACTATGGTTTCCAACTCCAAATAATGAGTGGCATAGTGTCTTTCATGCTCCTTCAATTTCCTTGATTTAAAACATATAACAAACCCATTTTGAATAAGGACTCCACCAAGACCTTCTTTACATGCATCTATGCATACAATGAAGTCTTCATTTGGGTCTTCAATCCTTAGTATTGGAGCACTTGTTAATAATTTTTCAAGTGTTGGAAACTCTTTTCACAATCCAATGTCCATTGAAACTTCACACCCTTATTTTGTATGGAAGTGATTGGGTGTGCAATATTTGAGAATCCTTCATTAAATCTCCTATAGTAGCCTACAAGGCCCATGAATGATTTGACCTCTGTCACATTCTTTGGCTCTTACCATTCTCTAATGTCTTATATCTTCTCAGGATCCACTGCTATCCCATCTTATGAAATGATATGTCCCAAATAATGAATTTTCTTCTGATAAAATGAGCACTTGCTCAATTTGGCATACAACCGATTCTCCCTTAATACTTTCAACACCATTCTCAAATGATGCTCATTCTCTTCTTTTGACTTGGAATATAGAAGGATGTCATCCAAAAAGACAATGCCAAACTTGTCTAAATAATCTCGGAAAACACCATTCATTAAGAAAATGAAAACAACTGGTGCATTTGACAACCCAAATGGCACCACTGTGAACTCATAATGACCATACCTTGTCCTGAAGGTGGTCTTCCTGATATCTTCCTCTTTAATCCTTACCTGGTGGTATCCTAACCTGAGATCTATCTTTGAAAATATCTTTGCATCCTTCAATTGATCAAAGAGATCATCAATCCTTGGAAGAGGATACTTGTTCTTTAGAGTCACTTTATTCAACTATCTGAAATCAATGCACAATCTTAATGTCCCATATTTCTTCTTCACGAAAAATATTGGGGCACCCCAAAGTGATACACTTGGGCATATATACCCCTTCTTCAGAAGCTCTTCAAGCTGCATTTGCAACTCCTTCATCTCTGGTGTACTCATTATGTAAGGAGTATTTGACACTGGAGTTGCTCCAGGCATTAAATTTATAGAGAAATCAATATCTCTCTTTGGGGGTAGTCCCGGTACCTCCTTGAACACATATTCAAAATATTCTAGGACTACATGATCTTCCAAATTTGACATCTTATCTTTAGGTGTCTCTTCCATATGAGCTGTGAATATTTGACACCCTTTTCTGTAACATTTATTCAGCAGCAATGATGAAATTTCTCTGATGGTTACTGCCCTGGGAATTCCATGCACTCTCCTTAGGTTACCTTCCTCATCCAAGAAATTAAATTGCTCTTTATTATAGTCTAGAATAGAATGATGTTGGTCCAACCAATCCATGTCAATTAGACAGTCATAGGAACCTAAAGGAAATATGTTCAAATCTTCCCTAGTAATCAGTCCATTCATGTCCATAAGACATGACTTAACCATCTCATTAAATATTTTTTTTGGCTCCAGTAGCCAGCTACACCAACCAATATTTTCCATGCTTTCTTCTTGGAAAATGAAAACTTTCCACCATCTTAGGATCTATATAACTATGACTAGCTCATGAATAAATTAAAATAACAATGTTTTGGTTGTTGATCATACCTTCCACTTCAATCATATGCGACTGATACTTTGCTTTCTTGTTGTCCATGGCTGCATAGATCCTTGGTACATTTATTCCCATGTCCTCCATTGTTTCATCTTGATGTACATTGTGTACAGTCCTCGCTTTTTCACCTCTGTGAGGAAAATCTCTAAACATATGATCTCCTTTACAAACCCAACATTGAATAGGTGGTTCCTTGTCCTTTGACCCCTTGTCTCAATCATTTTGGGTTCTGTATAAGTTGGTCATCCCTGAGGATTATTTCTAAAGAATGGTGGATTAGTTCCCTTCTTCCTCTGATCCACCTTGAATTTCTTTTTTTCTTCCCAAGATTTTTGGAAAGTTGGCCTTGCTTTGTGTTGATCATATAAGCATTTATCTCATCTTATGGTCTCCTCCAATGTCTTGGGATCATCATACTATATTTTGTCACTGATGAAGGATGGAAATCCACTTAAATACCTCTAAATATTAACTGTCTCATACTTGATGAAAGGAATATACTTAAAAATTTCTAAAAACCTTCTCTCATATTCATCTATGGTCATACTCCCAAGCTTGAGTTCAAATAACTCTTTCATTTTCTTGTCATAGTATCTCTTAGTCAAGTATTTCTTCTCAAAATACTTCTTGAATTCCCTCCAAGTAACACTTTTCTCTTTAATGTGTTGCACCTATACAAGTTGATCCCACCACATGGACTCATTTCCCTTGAGTTGATAGATGGAAATTTTTCCTTCTGCGTGAGAAGAATAATTATGAAATTGAAAATACTTTCTCATGCCCAGTAGCCATGTCTCTGCATTTTCATCCTTTTTGTTCTCATCATCAAATGTAGGGGTCTTGATTTTGTTCATTTCTCCTCCTAGCTCATCCACCCCAAACCTATTATGCTTTCTAACAGGGGATGGGCTTGAGCTATTGTGTGCCCTCTTATTGGAATTCCTTGGGGAGTGATGGTGATGTTTGCTGACACTTCTTGTTCTTCTTTTCTCATCAAGAGACCTGTGACTTACTAATTTTCTTGAGCCACTCTCCTTATCCAATTTCTTTTCTATTATGTTCAAGCTCTGCATTAACTTCATTCTAAAGTCCTTTTTCTTCTCCTTGGCTCTTATAATCCTTTAATTATTAGCTTTATGGATTTGGACATGCTTCTGCAAATTTATAATGGTCTCTACCATATTCATGTTTTCACCCCTTCCTTCTCCATGTCCATTGGAGTTTGTTCCTTCAATGCCCAAATGGACATCCATCCCTCTAATATCATCTTCCTGGATGTAAGTACCCTATGCATCTTCCATTCCTTTGGAATCTGTGTTGATCCTGATCTGATCTAGTTGTTGTTAACTCTACAAAATGTGCAACCAATAAAACTTTGTCAGGTTAACTAACTCAACAATTTCATGAAAAATATGAACCATTTTGGTTCAATAATATATCATAATTATTTCTTCAGATTTCCTGAAAAAATGAATGCCCAGATCAATATTCTGGGTGAATATTTATATTCTATTGTCCTACACCTTTCCAATGCCTACTTTCATGCTCAATTCTGAGTCTTGAGCAGAAAGTTATGGTTATTTGAAAATTGCACTTTAATTTTTCTATTCACACTTCAACTTGGTGCAACTCTGCATTGTAATTAAGAATTTTTGCACCTAATACATTGGATGTTTCATGGGATATCCATTGGGTTTCTTCCTATACATATTCTAGACATTTTTTCATAGTTTCACCTTTTTCTGGGTTTCGGGCTGCTAGTTACAACCTCTTTAAGTTCTAGGCCAATTCGTGTTTTTGGTATGGAATGCTACAGGTACCTTGTTTGCCATATTAAATATTTTTAACATGCCCATAAATTTAATTTATCTTTGGTTCCTTCTTCTATGGTTAAATATATTTCCTTTGACTTCTCATGTGACTCAATATGGTTTCGGAGCAGAAAGTTATGGCTCTTTGAAGTTAGTTGGGTCTTAAAATTTACCCTCCACTATTTGTGTTGTAACTTTCTCATAAAAGATTTGTTTGATGAACGGTTTACACCATTATAAATATCTCTTCGAGATATTTTATTTGATCTATAGAGACAAGCGTACCTTGGCATATTTTGTTCTTATGATTTTTGAGTAGCTAAAAACGTTGTTAAGGGCCTAAAAAATGCACTGCAAAAAGATGACGTTCAAATGATATAAAATGTCACGGAAATTCGTTGGTTTTCTGTTGTTATTCACCATCCAAATGAATTCACATGCACAATTTTCAACCTATACACATATATTTATCATACGAAGCAACACCATAAGGAAAATCATGCTCCACGCACCTATAACCACTATGCATCACTTCTCTGTCGCGTCAAAAACTGGTGCACACTACTTTTGTGTCGTGTGCCAATATCCACCACGCAAAAATTTGGCTCTTGCACTATTACCTGTTGCACACAATTTTTGTATCATGCATTGATATTCCATGCGCATTTCATTCTACGCACTGCACCATGACAAATTTTAGTATGCCCCCACCACGCACCACTACTTCGTGTGCACCATTAATTAAATTATCGTGCGACAGCATAAACCCACATCACACGCGCACCAAACAAATTCCTCTGTGCTCTACCAATACTTCACACACCACACATGCTATTATTATGTGTTTGCACACCATGAACACCTTATTATGCATACGCACACCGTGCACTAGTATTACGCATGTGTCACTCAATCTACACCGCGCAATGCTAAATTTAGTGCGTGTACCCACACGCCAACATTTTTCCGTGTGGTGCCAAAATTTAGCACGTGCACCCACACACCAACATTTTTATGCATGGTGCCAAAATTTAACACACGCACCTGCACACCCCAACATTTTTCCGTGTGGTGCCAAAATTTAGCATGTGCACCCGCACACCAACATTTTTCTGTGCGGTGCCAAAATTTAGCGCACGTCGCACATCAATAATTTCCCATGAGGCACCAAATTTTAGCGTGCACACCCGCACGTTAATATTTTTCCACATATCACAAGATTTTCATTGCACATCATTCATTTTTAGTGTTCCCACCTGCACACTCATTTTTATGCGCATCAACTCCTCGTGAATTTCATTGCAAAATTTGGGGATTTTGCTTAACTTTTTCCCATTTTTTACCATAGACATTCTGCAACTATGAAATTTGTTCAATTTCACCCCGATAACACTAATTCAACCTATGCAACAAAAAAATGCTATGGGTTGACATTTATGGAACAAATGTTTCCCACACTCAATTCACGAATTGAGAATTTTAATCAACTAATCTCACTCCATCTATCACGGCTTCACTTGTAACTTCAAATTCAACCAATTCTAGGTTTGAATTTCCTAGAACGGATATTAACTCAAGAATATCTCACCACTTGGCCAAATTTCTCAATTTTCTCATGAATATAACAACAAAAATTGGGGATTTTTCCCAATTCCACACAATTGCTTCTAATTTTTACCATGGATGCTCTGTAACTTGAAATTTGGCCACTTCAAAATCAATCCTTTGTGAAATTTCAATTCAACTCAACTTGCTCGTCCCATCCAGGCTCAATGTTGAAAACTAAAGCTCTGATACCATATTGTAACATACCCGACCACCCATGCAGAGCCATGCTACTCTAGGAAATGCTTTTATTCTTTGCTGAACATATTGTAACATAGCCAACATCCAAGCTGAGTTATGCCACGTAAATTTTTCGAACATCATGCAATTAAACATATACAGACATAACTCTTGCAGAAATTTATATATATAATGTAAATAGACAAATGCATTATATAAATGCAGGGATTCATATTGAAAAACAGTAAACAAATACATGAAAAATATACAGGCAATACCCATAAATATACAGACAGTTATAAACCACATATAGGATAAACCCATAAAAGTAAACATGTAAACAATAATGCAACATCTAAATTTATCACACACTTGACACTTATCTTGGTAAGAATATCATCAACTACATGTAGAACTTCCATGAACCTGCAAGCCTTAGACCACACTGCTCATCACTCTTGGTAGTGGGTCACCCCCGACCTAGGACTAAACTCCACCCAGGTAAAGAGATTCCTAACTAGGATAATGGATCTTAGACACAGGAAAGAATCTGTCACAGGTGCCAACTCAAACTAACAGCCTACAGTCCCTCATTCCCCACATGTCTGTCCCACCCCAAGAAGTGTTCCCCTTCTCTTCTCAACAATCCTTCGGCTACTCCACTTCCTTTCTGGTATTTAGCAACAGGCCATATAGGAAATCTCATAACCCTATAGCTGCAGTTTAGCACCTTCAGGAAATCAATTCCCAACAATTCCCTCACCTAGAGAGAATTTTCTCACGGGCCTGACAACCCGCCTCTTCAATATCCCATGGGTCTGACAACCCGCTTCTTTAGTCTAGCTCCCAAGCTAACCAACTACATAAACAGGTATATGGGTATAGATACAGGTTCAAGTACAGTGATAGGAAGGTACATAGGATAGCTCAATGAGTGTGTGAATGATTATGGAATGATTGACTGAATGACTAAATGATGGAAGGAATCCTAGGAAAATGAGCTAAGTCCAAGTTATATGTATGCATGTTCCCAACTTGACACTTGTGATGTTGGGACCTACTTTGTCCCACTTGTCCCCATCCTTAGAACATAGGATAAAATAATTATTCATACTTTATGATTTAATAAATGTTAATATAATATTCCTTTTTGTCTTAAGCTCCCTAGCTTAGTCCCTTTTCCTTAAATTTTAGCCCACTCATTTCCCTAACTAGTGGATTTTAGTCCCCCATACTATTTTATCATGGTTGGTCTGCACACATTGATGTATTTTATATTAATGATGAGACATATATGAAAATAGGTGCATTGGCCTTTAGTATCTAGGCTCTCTAGCCTAATCATAACAAAACTGGCTCACTAGCCTATAAAACACAACATATACACAAAGTCTCCCTGGCCTCAAAATTGTGCGCACTTAAGTTGTTTTGCGCAGTATCCAAGAATGTGCACACTTCATCATTTTATTGTGCAGTACATGCACGCACTATACCATGGAAGGTGCATACAAAAATTATATCAAACATCTCACCAACTTACGTACATTTCTATTTACATTTACAATTGGGTTTGGCCTAGGGATATTACACCTCATCTTAGTAGAGGTCGTAAAAAAATTGGGATTGTCGACAAAACCACACCCGCAACCATACAACGTCAGGTGGCTTCTCTAGGGATGAGATATCTATGTCAACCAATAGTGTCTATTTTCATACAACATCCAACCCTTCAAGGAGGAGGTATTATATGATGCATCCCCGTTGGATGTCTATAATGTTCTCTTGGGTTAGCCATATATGTGGAAGTGCCATGCTATCTATGAGTCTTGACCCCGTAGTGTCATTGTTACTTTGGGGGGTCATATCTACAGTATACCATAGGTGGTTTTGACTACTTTCCCACCTAAAAAGTGTCGTAAGGTAGTATCTGATACTACAAAATTTATCTTCTTCACAATCTGTTCAAAAGGTGAACAAAAGGATACTGCAACCACTACATCCTTGGCCCAAGCATCTTCTATCCAATAGAAGCAGGTCAACAATACTGCAACAAATTGAAAACATTCCTTCTGCACACAAACATCTCATGTATCTAGACTAGTTAAAAAGGTCCAAGCCTTCTAGCCATAGGTTCATGAAAACCTTCAACAAGCTAAGCAGTGCAACTTCTCCAACAAGGCAAGCAACTCATCAAGATGCAGATTCAACAAATGCTTTTCCCTCTCCCCTGGGCACTCAATGAAATGGATACCATTGTTTCCTAAGGAGGGAGGATTGATCCAGGTGGATATCGTTGGCCACCCACCTTTTCCAACAGGCTCAAAACAATTTTGTGGCAATTTTCGTAATTTACTATTTTTAGCAATTTTTAACATCTAGGGCCATTTTGAGGGCCTAAATGAAGGTTTTTCAGGATCAATATTCTTAATGATATCTAAAATCTCCTATTGATCCCCCAAAATCAATATCCTCGATGATACCTTTCCAACGATCTATCGTGCGCCCAAATGAAAATCGTATGACAAAGTTACGCCCCTGGGAAGTTGAAACACCAAACTACCCAAAACAGGGTCAACAAAATTGTTGGATTTTCATCTTCCGGGGTTAGGGTTTCGGATTTTCTTTATAATAAAAAAGGACTTTGGAGCCTCATTTTAAGATATGTTCTTATGAATCTATGTAGCCTTCCCATCTCTTCTCATAGATAAGTTGCCACCATTCTATCAAGTCTTTCACTCTATATTTTACAGTCTTTGCACATTTTCACTCATTAATAGAAAATTGCGTTATATGGTTGCATCTCTAACACATTTATGTTATAATGTTGGATATTTAAGATATCGTTGTATATTTATTTATTATATCTCTTCTGTCATTTTGTGTTGAAAATAATCTAGATTAGTGGACAAGTGGTTAAAAGTGGGTTAGCCCTAAAATAAGGAAAGTGGTTTAAGATAGTTACAAGGTAACCCCTTGAGGAAGATACATAAAAATATAAATAAGAGGCAAGGGTATCTCATTTAATTACACTTGAGAATATTTAATATCTAGAAGTGATTGAGGTAACCAAAGGATATCTAAGGAGAATTTCAGAGGGGAGGTGAAGTAAACAAGGCCAAAATTCAAGGGAGTAAAAATTATTTTGATGATGTTTTCTAAGGCATGTTATTTACAGGTCATCTCACCATTTTTCGCAATAACGTTTTTAACAGAATGATTCAGACAGTGAAATATGGAGGAAGTTGAGGAATCATATCCAGGTAGCTGTGATAAACATTTCATCTTATGGGTCATTGTATTTTTGTAGTTACACTCCATGGAAAATAGGGTTTGCAGATAGTCTTGAAACTAGTCTAAAACATGTGTTTTGGGTAAAAACATCACAACTTCATAAAAGATGCAAGTCTAGTAAGACCAAATGTATTGGTTAGACTATAGTCTATAGTATCATGTGTGGCATTTTCATATCCATTCAACAAATATTCCGTTTGGGGACGTTCTACAAGTTTGCTCTCTCGAATAAACTAGAATTCAACAATGTATGCTATATTTTCTATAACTCCTTTTCTGAGAGGTTCCGAGTAGTGAAACCTGGAGAAATTGCATAAACAACATTGAATAACATTTTGTACTATTTTTAGATCTTTATTCATTACAGGTACATAGTTATGATTATTTCAATTTAGGGTTGTTGACTAATCCAAAATTAGTCATGTGAGACTAAAGTAAAGTTTGATGAAAATGTTAGTCTCTTGTTGTTAAAGTTAAGGAAGGTTTGCAAGTATTTGATCATATACACTAGGTCTATTAGAGAGTTACAAATCATATTTGGATGATGAAATTGATGAGGGATTTTGGTTGAGGTTGAGGTACAAATTGATGCATGGTTCAGGTTATTGGTACAAGTTGTTTGATGCAGTTTGATTGGTACAGATTTACAACATTATATCTCAAAGTGATAGTGTGACAGTGGTTCCATATTTCTACTCATATTTCATGGAAGTTGGATGGGGAAATGACATCTCGTTGTAGCCACCTTCTGGTTATAGCCGGAGAACACAGGGGGTTATAGCCTACTTGTGGTTGTAGCTAGATAATTGGGGAGTTGGAGCTTCCCTTAGGTTGTAACCTGAGAAAATAGGGGGTTGGAGCCTCCTTCCAGTTGCAGCTAGAAAAGAAAGGAAGTTGGTTCTTCCAATTAATTTTATTCTTAGAGACATATAAGAAAATGAATTATGTGGTTTTTCCCACTTTGGGTTTCCACGTAAAAACAATGGTGTACTATGTATGTGTATGATTGCTCATTTGTTCATTGTTTATTTACTCTGCAACTACTGGATGATAAAACTACATTGATATAACACTTGCATTTGGTGGTTAAAAAAAATTAAATTTCTCTATTATTGATTCACCCCCCCTCTCAGTAATCCAACAATTGGTATTAGAGTAGGTGTTGGTCCTAAAGTCTGCACCTGACTTCTAAAGGGAAGAGCTAGGCCACCTCAAGTTTGGAATGGTTGGTTTCCTTTTTAATATTGTTGTTCAGTTAGAGGGTTGGTTATACCAAGACAAGAGCATGGTTGGGGTTGGAAAAATGATACGTATGAGGGTCCTCCTTGGCTGGTGGCACACAAATGACAAACAAGTGAAATAATAAAAACAAAGGGAAACAACAAACCACTCAATGAATAATCTGTTGTAAGAAGTTTAATACTTAAAATATCATTTCAAGAAATTAAACATGTATTAAAAACACAATTAATCACTTAGGTTGCGATAAAAACAATTATTCACCAAGCATTAGCTATTTTCACAGTTTCAATATCAATAAAGAGAAGTTACACAATAGCCGAAACAAATTAAATGTACTTTGCACAAATAAAAAATTGTAGTCAAGATAAGATAAAAACACATGAATATTTGAATGAAACATTGTCATCAAGAGTATGTTCACCAGGTAGAGATATTTAATTCATGCATTGAATGGGTCCAAATAGTTGTTGTATTTCTATCCTTTCCCAAAAAAACTAAACATCGCTTACATACAAAAACTGCATATTTATCAGAGTTGCAGAGGCTCTTGTCCATCTGGGACTGAGACTTAACTCTACATTAACAATTGTAGAACAACTTATTAGCTTGACTAAAACAATGTTGAAGTAAAACAATGTATATTTCACACTTGACTTAATCAAAAGAGTGGCTCTTATCAC
The DNA here is from genome assembly GCA_009831015.1 of Picea engelmannii. Classification (NCBI taxonomy): domain Eukaryota; kingdom Viridiplantae; phylum Streptophyta; class Pinopsida; order Pinales; family Pinaceae; genus Picea; species Picea engelmannii. The sequence continues at coordinate 1,392,027 of ML786349.1, read as the reverse complement.
ACACAAAATACCACTTATTTTTCTTTAAACTAAAAGGAGTCTTGAACTGAATAATTAAAAACTGCCACTAGTGATTGTTATCACACAGTTTGTAGCTAGGTCAAATGGCTATAAGATAGAGGTCCAAATTGGCATAACAGGAACCTATCCCACCCAATGTCACCTTGATGGGAAGGTTATTTCTCTTTAGCGAGGTGAGGCCCAAGGGAGACGTCCCCGATGACCTGGGGTTTTGAAGAGGCAAAGGTTTAAAAGGACAAAGGTAAAGTTCCCCCTTCACAGATCACCACCGAAGCAGATAGTCCCAGCTAAACAACCAATAATAAAGTAAATCCCCAATGAAGAACACATGTCTAGAACAAAGCAACAACAAACTAATATATGCAAGCTATATTTCAATGGGTTAGTACTTCAGAAGACTATCTGAGAAATATATATGAGCAATATATCAATAAATGTTGACGAAGTCAATGTTTATCAATAGAAATGAAAAAGATATAACACTTCAACAATAAATATTGGAACAATGTGGCATTCAAGGTAACCAATCAACACTTTATTCAGTTAATGCCTAAACCACCATCCAATTGCTCTTAAAAGAAGATGTTGCTGCAGTAAAGATGAAATATTCAAGTGTGACATCAACAAATTAGGGTTAGTAGGTCAATCTAGGCTAGGGTTAGTGTAGTTAGTGTTTCAATTTAAAAAAAGGGTTTGAGAGTTTCTTGATCAATTTCACTTCAACGCTGGAGGTCTAAGATCAATGCCTTAGGGTTAATGGAGTCAAAAGTGAAGGACACACAAGTTGAAGGGGATGAGATTTCAAAGAACTAGAGGGAAAAGTTTCAAGGTGCTGCTAAAATAGGGCCTCAAAGATGGAACCCTAGGGGAGAGAGGCCCACACCGGTGTTGCTAAAGAAAGGCCTCGTGCTCTCTCCTCCTTCCCGTCAAACAACTAGCTCAATGAAAAGCAAATTCAAGACAAGAGAGTTTAAAGAGGGAGAGTGTTGCTAAGGATGGGCTCTTTCATCAAACCCTAAAAGAAAACAACCCTAGGTGTAGATAACCTAGGCCTGGGATGTCCTCTTCCTCTTGAAGTTCAAAGGTACGGTTAGCTTAAGGGAAGAAGAAAGAAGGAGTGTAGCTATGGCTAGGCTCTCTTCTTCTTCTTCAATGACTAAAAGGTTTTTCTATCAGGGGACATGAGACAACGACCTACTTGTGTGTTTGTCCCCTAGAGTTTTGATTCAAAAATATTTATAAATAGATGCAAGAAATTAAACTACAACCATTCAATCAAGAAGTTTTACATAAAAATACTTACAAATCATTAAGAAAATAATCATGCAAACCCTAGTTGTAAACCTTCCTTCAAGAAAAACACCATAGAATGCCAAAAATCTCCTCCTTCAACAAGTGCGCCTTCCTTAGTTCAGCCAATAACCCCAATAGGTTGCAAAAATCAGACCTCACTAATGAGTGAGTGATGTGTTCTTGATAAAATGAGGCTAAAACGCCTCAATATATACTGTATCAATGACCTTAATTAATTTTTAGGTCATAAAAAGGCCGACAAGGACAAAATATCAATAGTAATACTATTTTACATTAAATGTTCTTTTTAAAAACCTAAATGAGAAAAAGTGAGACGTCAAGCCCTCCTGAGGGAGATGTTAGGCCCTTTTAGGGCCAGTGCAACATCCAGAAGCCAAATGTTAGCCCTCCTTGGGCTCTTCCAAACTGCCACATGTGCCAACAACCCTTTCCATCTACCATATGCTCATGATGATGTCACAAGCCTCCTAGTGATGTCCTGGGTCATTTGGATATAACGTTCCACTGCAAGTGGGTCAATCCCCCTAGGCCTAGCTCAGCCAAAGTTCCCCTGATGGAACGTCCTCTTCTTCTCTACTGCAAAAACCTTGATCAAAAATTGTCCTGTCTCTTCCCCCTGATGGGGTCTCATCATCCATATAATGGGCTCTTCATCCCCATGGAGGTCCGAAAAGATCATCTCCCCATGTGTATTGGTCCAAATGGTACCTGTTCGTCGGGCATGGTCCTACACATCAAAAGATACGCCCAACATGGGATCATTAGTCACAGGGATCATAGAAATGTCAATCACATTTCATCATTAATATTATCAAACATATGCATAAAAACCTTGATACATTGGTCAATAGCTCAAAGACATTACAAAAACCTACAATACAAGATTGAATAAAAATACAAGATGTCCTATTGAGCTAGTATCCACAAGAAAAGGGAAGTCTCCAGGAAGGTTTCATCCAAGCCATGTATGTGAGATGACATGGCTAGGGGATGTCCAGACATGTGGGTAGAGTGAGAGCCAGGGATGCATAATGTTATCTATGGGTGCCTTTGTAGAAGGTGAGTTTCACCTGTCATGGATGAAATTTTTCCAAGCCCGTTCTTGCCTTTATTCTTTTCTTGCTTTATTTTCTTATTTTCTTTTTCGTCTTCTTTTTCTTTTTATTCAAGGGATAACTAGAGGACACTGCCTTGGCATGGTGACCAGAGTTGATAGTGTTACCCACAAGTACTTTCACAGAGATGAGAAGGTTGGCTTGTGATGAGACCCCCTTTCCCTTGGCCATGCAACCAAAGGTCACTGCCCTGACATGGTAACTAGATGGTGGCAATGTCATACTACTAGGTACCCATGAACCTAATAGGTTGGCTCGTGATGAGTCCCCCTATCCTCTGATTAGATCTTGTTTCTTATTTTCTGGGTCCCTCTTGTTTCTTGCTGAGAGACTTTTTATTTCCTTCTCAGGGATCCCTGGGTAAAACATCTCGAGGTTTCATTTTTAGGATTTTATCTTTTACCAACTGCTTTTACCTTTTGGACCTTTAGCCCCTTCTTCCCAAGAGATAAGGTGCAACACTACAAATAGGTCAATCCAATGCTCGGACAAGGGGAATGGGCTAAATGAGTGGGAGATAAGATGAAAGAGTGGTGCTATGATGGGAGCGGGCGATGGCTCTTCAGAAATCTCCCTAGTGGCAAACCAAGGCCTATGGGCATAGGCTTGCTAGAGCACCTTGTCAATATCCCCAAGCATGGTCAAGTGGGATAATGTAAGATCCAAGTAGTTGTGAGAGATAAAAGGAATCAGATGCATATATTCAAAGGTTTTAATGATCAAAAGTGACACATACCATGATACCTGGACCAATTACCTCATGGAGAAAGAACCTCTTCTGATACAAGACCAAGCCGAAGGTGATGGATGCTGCCACTACTGACAAGATGAATCTAATGAAAGAAGAAAAAGATGGGCCCCTTAGGGATATGCTTGGGTCAATCCTACTCTTGGCTCTCCATGTCTAGGAATTGTGGGCCTTGAGACATGATCTCCTAGTTATCCATAGAAATTGGGGATAACATCTGGCTCCAACTCGAGGACATGTGCTCACCATAGAGCACATGAGAACCTCAGCATCTCTGGCATAACCTGCAGACCTGCTCAATCTCAATAGAAGTATCAGTAACAAAATTGGGGTGGTAATGCCACCCCAACATACATATAGATGTATATATACTAAAGTAAAACAATCAATATGAAAATGTAAAGAAAAGTACCTACCTTTACTTACCTGTTGGCTGGATGTTTGATGTAGTCAAATGACCAGTGTAGCCAATCCAACAATGTCCCATGATACCTTCCTTTGTGCTTCATCATAAACCGAAATAGTGATAAATCAAGCAAAAAAAATTCATGATTCAGAATATATATCATATCATCGGAAATATCAAAGTCTAACTCATGGAGGCGTGTGGGAGGGAAAAAGTGATCCCAATGCATACACTTAGGAGAGTGCTTAATCCATCTCAGGAATGGATTGTGAAAAGTCAAAGGTTCAGGAGACTGACTCAAGGAATCTGAATGCTGTCTACCTTTGACATCTTCACAACTTGATGCCTGAGGAGGGATTAGCAAAAATTGAAAGGATGACTGACCATTCCTAAAGGGGAGGTTGGAACACTGTGATAATAGGCTTCTTCTTGAGGCACTCAACTTTCCCCTAAAATATAGAATGAGGTTTTGCCTTACAGGAGACTTGGGATAAGGTTCATCTTTCCAAACCACACCTTTAGTGACATAGGTAGTGTTAGCGATACTTCTTGTAAAGGGGTTAAAATGTAAAAGGATGGGTCAAAACCCACTTATCCTAAGTTTTGGGCGTGAGCGCGTCTGTGTTAAATGAGAATCACTTTTGGATGGCTGGAATTTGTGCACCTAGATCAATGGCGCACAGTGAATTCTGGACCCCCCTTGCCTTTCGACCTTTAAGTGGGGGGGGCGGAGGGGGGGGGTCCGGAATCATGGGCGCAACTCTCCAATGGTCCAGATTAGCGCACCTGGATCAATGACGATGAAGACCATTCCGGACCCCCCCTGCCTTTCTACCTTTAAGCGGAGGGGGGGGGGTCTGGAATCAAGCAAGCAGTTTTCGACAACTGAGATTACAGTGCTCATATCAACGGCGCTCGGACAGCCCCATCCTTCTCAGTCGCTCTGGGTTTAACTGGTGTGGGCCCCCCTCCCATTATGTCATCCTCCTATCCCACCATTCTCCTGCTGCCATGTGTCACTCAACCACCTCCCCCCTATGGTTCATAGTTTCCCCTTCCCATTTCATCATCCACCCACTGTTTTCCACCGGTCCCTTCTCCTCCATGTCAGTCTCTCACTAAAATTACCCCTGCCACGTCTATTCTCCCATCTTCTCTTCTTATAGTCCTTTTTCCTTATGTCATCCCCTTCCACCTCTCTCGCCTCTCATCGTACTTACTTCGTCCCTACGATTGTGGTCCCATCACTCCCTTTCCGAACCTCGCTTTCCGCATCGGCCTCCATACCCACTCTTCAAGATATTCAGTTATTCCAAGTGGTAGCGCGAGAAGCCTTCCACGTCCCAAAGATGCCAAGTTGGCCATGTCGTCCTCAATCCCTATGAAGTAGTTATTGAAGTGGTTGGTGGTGGTTAGACATCGTCTCTGCCATAATGGGAAAGCACGGACATGAATTTAAGGCACATCGATTCGCTGTTGGAACTGTCAAAGAGCTAGATTGCGTCTGACATAAGTTGCACGATCTTTCATAGGTTGGCTGTCAGAAGCCATGCAGATGTAAAGCTTTCAATGCATTGTCTTGGTTCCGCTGCTGATTGATTGTTCTGAGTATATGTAGGTGTTTTCGCCATTTTTGTATCTATCGATGGTTGAGCGGAGCTCCCGGTTGTAAATCTTTAATGAAGCACCGATCCTCTGGTTATGTATGAACACTAGAGATTTCTTGCCTGATGAATGCTAGTTTCTTTTACATCTTTGTTACACTGTGTTAGAATCGCTCGGAATTGGAGGATCCAGTCGAGCTATAGCTGTTATAGGATGATTTTGGTAGGATCACTGTAGCAGTTATGATGTTTTTAGCCAGCCCTTGTGATTTTCCCAGCGTTGAGTGACTTGGAATTGGAGGATCCAGTCGAGTCCTCCTCAGTTTTTTGAGACCCTGAACCAAGCTGAGCTTGCATTTAGTGTCTTTCTTCTGTAGATAGCCGAAAGCCTATTGCCCAAGCTGTCTATTCACTCTCCTCAATGTGTCTTCCACCTACTCACCCTTTTATCAACCCACTGGCTGAAGTTGGATCAAGACCTCGTTTGTCACTTATGTACCAGACTCAGTCCGCAAGTTAGAGTGATATCTCCTTGAGTATTTTTCTCCATTAGATCACCCCTTTAAAACAAATCATGACATTAAATTGATGGGTGTCGGGCTCTGCTCCTGCTAGCAATCCAGGAGTGAATTTCGTCACCAACATTTCTGGCGCTGTTGCCGGGGACGAATTTGAATATTTTCCCCGGGATTGAACGACAAAGATCAACTAATTCTGAAGGTGCATCAGATATCAGAACTTGAAGATTGCTACTGTACACCTGGTGACTCCATTGTGACGACTCCATTGAGGAGAACCTGCATTATCAACTGTGGCTTTGAGTGGCAGGCACACGAGGTCTAATCCAAACTTTCCTTTAGCTACACCAGAGGCTGACGCAAAAGCAGCGTGCAGAAAGGGAAAGAGATATGCAAAAGAAGTTTTCATTGCTAAAACAGGTAATACGTCCTCCCCTTCTGTGAGAACTCCATTTTCTCCCCCTGGTCTGATATCAGACAGAGAGATACTTGTCACTCCCCCCTCCCTAGAGGTCGTACCCCCTCACAGACCTCAAGATTTTGAAGGTTTCACCACCCCTCCTTTTGTTTTTACTATTGTACAGAGAGAAGCATCTGCATACTCAGGTCCCTTAGCTCTCTCTTTGTTTTCTCCGTTGTCTCCTCCAAGAACCTCTGTTCCGACATCTCCCTTTCATACTCCTTCTCCTCCGAGTTCTCCTTTACCCAATATCCCTATGGCTAGTGCTAATCCTCCTCTGAACAGAATGGATGCCATAGTCGCTGCTAGATACGCCCCTTTAATCCTACCACATCCTATGAATCCTCTCCCTACTGGAGATTACTTGAAATACATGCCCAAGTTCAGTGGGGAGGGAGACATAACTGCTGAGGTGGACTTGGCCGCTTTTTACAGTTATGTAGACAACTTAAACATTGAAAATGAAGATGTCTGGATGAGAGTCTTTGTCCAGAGCTTGGAGGGTGAGGTCAGGAAATGGTTTAGAGGACTAGCCCCCGGATCTATCGCTGGAATAGAGGCTTTGGATAGCGTTTTCCTGAGACAGTGGGGAGACATGAAAGACTATATGTATTACATGACAGAGTTTGGGTCTCTAAAGAATATGGAAGGAGAGTCTGTCTCAGACTTCTCCAAAATATTTAATAAAATGTAAAACAAGATTCCTGCAAAGATTAAACCCTCAGAGGCCTCTGCTAAAATTTCCTATGCTGGCGCATTTGATCCTGATTTCTGCGTCGTGTTAAGAGAAATAAGAGCCACCTGTTTAGCTCAGATGAAAGATGCAGCTATAGAAGTGGAATCCAACATATTGGTAGCTGACAGACTGAGAAACCAGGCCGACACAGACAGAAGAAAGGAAAAGTCAGAAGCCTCAACTTCCGGCCCATCTCTGCCTCACCCTCAAGTAGATGAGCTGACCCGAGTTATGAACCTCCTCAAAGAAGAGGTGGAAAGATTAAAGGTGGAAAGGAAAAAAATGTATAAGGGCCCTCAGAACACCGAAAATAGAGGAGGTTTCATAAGACCAAATAATTTTTCTCCTCCGACTATGCACAGAGAGAAGGAGAGAGACAGGGATGACCAAAGAATTTAGGCTCCCTTCCAGAATAATTTTGTGGCTGACGAACAGGAAGAGGAAATAGATGAGCTTGAGCCCAAAATCCACTCTCTAGAAGTCACTCCCCCTTTCCCTCATCTGACCAAATCAGCATACGAAGAGTCTCTCATGGATAGTCAGCTGAATGAATTGAACAAGGGAGACAAAGCCGGCGGCGGTTGGGGAAGACACAACCTGAGATCCGACAAAAGGATAGCAGCTCCTGGTGTTCCAGAACCATCCACTAGAACAGAGAGACCTACTAATGAAGTAGCAGACGCTCAAAGAGGTAAGAAGGCCCAACCCCTCTCTCCCATTATCCAAAATCATGTTCCTGAAATTAGAGAAATCCCAAAGCCTATGTCTTCTTTCAATTTCGAACATGAGATTCAAAAAATCAGAATTCCTGTGCCACTCACTGAGTTAATTAAACATGGGGAATTCAAAAAATGCTTCTCTGAGCTGTT
>ML786349.1:1371793-1384013 GCA_009831015.1 Picea engelmannii | reverse complement strand
ATACATGACAAAGTGTTGCATAATTGCCTTATGGATTCAGGGGCCTCCCACAACCTCATGCCCAAAACTGTCATGGAGGAATTAGGACTGGAAGTCACCCGAGCCTATCATGACCTCTATTCTTTTGACTCCAGGAGGGTTCAATGTTTGGGAGTAATTAAGGACCTAGCAGTTTCTTTGTTTCATCTACCCATGAAGAGTATGGTCATGGATATTGTGGTAGTTGATGTTCCCCCCAAGTTTGGCATTTTGTTGTCAAGGTCTTGGATTAAGAGACTTGGAGGGACGTTACAGATGGATCTCACATATGCCACCATTCCAGTCTTTGGGGGGGAACATAGGAGATTATATAGAGAAACCCAGCTAGCCTACATTGTCAGTGACGAAGCCAACCCTACCAATCATCCCATCTATGCTTTGGACACTGATTTAGGCTCCAGTTTACTACAGCTCACCCACACCCCCGAGGCTCCTTTACAGATAAAAAAGCAGCCCATTCTTAATCAGGAGACACCCCCTCCAACCACCTCTGCGTGGAATATGTTCTTTGATGGAGCTTCCTCCAGTATGGGTGCAGGTGTCGAGGTGGTATTCATATCCCCCTCCCATGAGACCATATCTATGTCATATAAGCTGGAATTTGAAGTCACCAACAATGTGGCAGAGTATGAAGCTCTGGTTCTGGGATTAAGAGCTGCTAGGGAAATGGGAATTAAAGAGATAGCTGTGTTTGGGGATGCTGAGTTGATTGTTCAGCAGGTCAAAAATGTTTATCAAGCTAAGAATCCTCGGCTCAAGAATTATAGGAACGAGGTATGGGACCTGGTTGATAATTTCTTCTTGGCTTTTAACATTTCCTATATTCCAAGGGGAGAAAATATTCCAGCCGACTTTTTAGCTTTCACAGCTAGTGTGCTCGAAGTTCCTGCGTTGCCCATTGCCAGGCCCGATGTTGAAATAAAATATAGGCCCTCTGTACCAGACAATGTCAAGCATTGGAAGGTATTTGAGGATGATCAAGAGATCGAAAAGTTTCTTCAATCCATTGATAAATTTTCTGCATTGCACATAGATGAGGATCCCGACATTGAAGAAAAACCTGACTGTTACCCTGGGGAGTTTTTGAATAAAATTGTTGATCACCAGATCATTCAGCTACCAAGAAACCACATTCCGAAAGGACTAATCCCATTAGAAATATTGTTCGACGGGAATGATGTGGTAGTGAAGGGTAAGGTTTCAGGTGATGATGATGACACAACTGAATGCAACATAGGCACATCTAAGGAGCCTAAATTGGTCAAGCTGTCAAGGAGTTTGACTGAGGAGCAGAGAGCCGGATATACTAAGCTGCTGAAGGAGTTTTTTGACATGTTTGCATGGACCTACGAAGACCTCAAAACGTATGACACATCAGTCATTGAGCACAAGATCCCACTAAAAGAGGAGGCTAAGCCATTCAAGCAGAAGTTGAGACAGATAAATCCCATATTGCTACCTGTCATGGAAAAAGAGGTAAAAGAGCTGTTGGATGCCCAGATCATTGTCCCCTTGAGATATTCTGAATGGATAGCCAATCTGGTTCCTGTGAGAAAGAAAAGTGGGGAAATCAAACTCTGCGTCGATTTCAGGAACCTGAACAGAAGTTCGAGGAAGGACAATTACCCCCTGCCCAACATGGAACACATATTGCAGAGGGTAACTGGTTCATCTAGAATATCCATGATTGATGGTTTCTCTTGATACAATAAAATATCAATCATGCCTGAGGACAGAGAAAAAACAGCCTTCACCACTCCTTGGGGAACATTCATGTATGCCAAGATGCCTTTTGGACTGATGAATGCAGGAGAAACATTTCAGCGAGCCATGGACATAGCCTTCATCGGGGAGAAGGACCAGTTTGTGGTGATATATCTGGATGACATCACAGTCTTCTCCAAGACTGATAAAGAGCACTGTTGCCACTTAAAAAGAGTCTTCCTGAAATGTCAGAGGTATGGCCTATCATTAAATCCCAAGAAATCACTATTTTCTATGTAGGAGGGAAGGCTATTAGGTCACATAGTGTCAGCAGAGGGAGTAAGGATTGACCCAAGCAGGGTTTAGGCGATTCAGGCCCTATCACTTCCCAGGTCTAAGAAGGAAGTTCATGCATTTTTGGGGAAGATTAATTTTCTGAGGAGATTTGTCTCAAACTTCGCTGAGCTGGTGAAACACATCAAAACTATGCTCAGGAAGGGCCATGAAATAAAGTGGACTGTCGAATCCAGGGAATCTTTCACGCAAATAAAGAAAGCACTGGCTGAGGCACCTGTGCTAATCAGTCCCGATTACTTCAAAGATTTTCTGATATTTTCTTTTGCTTCTTTTGATACAGTAGCAACAGTCTTATTGCAGAAAAATGATCAAGGACAAGAGCAGCCTATTGCCTTCTTTAGTAAGGCACTGAGAGATGCAGAGCTCCGATACGAGATCATGGAAAAGCAAGCCTATGCCCTGGTGAAAGCCCTCAAGGCTTTCAGAGTCTATGTCTTGCATTTAAAAATCACTGCATATGTCCCTTCAGCCTTTGTGAAGGACATTCTTATACAGCCTGATATAGATGGGAGAAGGGGTAAATGGATCGCCAAGATACTGGAGTTTGACCTAGAGATTAAGCCCAACAAGTTGATAAAGGGGCAGGGTTTGGCCAGATTGCTGGCTGAATCCAATTTCAAGACTTTGGGGATTAACTTCATCAACGAGCAAGATGAGTCATCCAATAGGAATTCTCAGATCATTATACCCCTAGCATCATGTCCCTGGTACAGGGATATCTTGTATTTTCTGCAAGAATTAAAGCCCCTTGATGGATTAGGAAAGAGTAGGGCCAGAGCTTTGAAGCTCAAAGCGGTCAGGTATTGTCTCATTGACCGAGCATTGTACTGGAGAGACCCTCTAGGAATACTATTAAGATGCCTAGACCCGCTACAAGCCCAGAAGGTGATGTCTGTTTTTCAATATAGCCTTTGTGGGGGGCATCATTTTTGGAAGACCACAGCCCACAAAATCCTTCGGGCTGGATATTACTGGCCTACTTTGTTTATTGATGTTTGCAGAGAAGTCAGGGCTTGCATTAAATGCCAGAAGTTCTCAGGTAAGCAACAACTCAAATCCCTGCCATTAAAACCTGTAGTAGTTGCAGCACCTTTTCAGCAGTGGGGATTGGATTTCATCGGAGAGATTCACCCTCCCTCAAGTGGCCAGCACAGATGGATCCTCACTCCAACTGATTATTTCACCAAGTGGATAGAGGCTGTCCCCACCAGGAGCACTTCTCACAAAGTAATCATCAGCCTCTTGGAAGACATCATAGCCAGATTTGGCTTCCCAGGCAGGATTGTCACTGACAATGCCTCTCCCTTCAGGTCTGAGCCTCTGATCAAATTTTGTGAACAATTTGGGATTTCATTGGTTCACTCTACTCCATACTATCCTCAAGGAAACGGACTGGCAGAGTCATCCAATAAAAGCTTGATCAATATTATCAAAAGGCTATTGGAGGACAATCAGAAGGCCTGGGACTCAAAGCTCAAATTTGCTCTCTGGGCTGATCGGGTGACAACCAAGAAATCCCTGGGTCTCTCACCTTTCCAACTTGTTTACAGAATAGAGGTTGTCTTCCCCACTCAACTTGCCTTACCCGTGGAAAATTTCCTCCAGGTCCTTGAAGGAGAACCTAATCATGTACTCAGAAGGATTCATCAGATGGTGGAAGTGCAGCAGATCAGAGAACAGGTCATGGATAGAGCCTACAATCATTAGCAGAAGATCAAGCAGGCCTTTGACAGGAAGAACAGAAAGAAAGAATTCAAACAGGGTGACCTGGTGCTCAAATGGGATGCACCCAGGAAGGAAAAGGGAAAACACAGTAAATTTGACGCCCTCTGGCTGGGGCCTTTCAGGATCCATGAGGCATATTCGAACAACACTTACGGTTTGCAAGATCTGGAAGGCAAAGAAGTTTTTAGCAGCCCAGTTAATGGGCATTTCTTAAAAAAGTGTTTTCTGTGAGCCTTAGCCGGCTCTTTTGTTTTGTTTGTAAATATTGTTTCTGTTTTTGTTTTGGACTAATAAATGACTCCATAGCCCAACAACAAAGGCACTAAATCTACAAAAGAGTTCTTAGAGCATCACAGGGATGACTCTATCCCCCATGGAGCCAAATGTTAGCGATACTTCTTGTAAAGGGGTTAAAATGTAAAAGGATGGTTCAAAACCCACTTATCCTAAGTTTTGGGCATGAGCGCGTCTGTGTTAAATGAGAATCACTTTTGGATGGCTCGAATTTGTGCGCCTAGATCAACGGCGCACAGTGAATTCTGGACCCCCCTTTCCTTTCGACCTTTAAGCCAGGGGGGGGGTCTGGAATCGCGGGCGCAACTCTCCAACAGTCCAGATTAGTGCACCCGGATCAACGGCGATGAAGACCATTCCATACCCCCCCTGTCCTTCTACCTTTAAGTGGAGGGGGGGGGTCTGGAATCAAGCAAGCAGTTTTCGACGGCTGAGATTACAGTGCCTGGATCAATGGCACTCGGACAACCCCATCCTTCTCATCCAATCTGGGTTTAACTAGCATGGGGCCCCCTCCCGTTATGTCATCCTCCTATCCCGCCATTCTCCTATTGCCATGTGTCACTCAACCACCTCCCCCCTATGGTTCGTGGTTTCCCCTTCCCATTTCATCGTCCACCCACTGTTTGCCACCGGTCCCTTCTCCTCCACGTCAGTCTCTCACTAAAATTACCCCTGCCACGTCTATTCTCCCATCTTCTCCGCTTATAGTCCTTTTGCCTTATGTCATCCCCTGCCACCTCTCTCTCCTCTCATCGTACTTACTTCATCCCTGCGATTGTGGCCCCGTCACTCTGTTGCTGAACCTCGTTTTCCACGTCAGCCTCCATACCCGCTCTTCAAGCTATTTAGTTATTCCAGGTAACAGTGCGAGAAGCCTTCCACGTCCCAAAGATGCCAAGCTGGCCAGGTCGTCCTCAATCCCTATGAAGCAGTTATTGAAGTGGTTGGTGGTGGTTAGACATCGTCTCCGCCATAATGGGAAAGCATGACCATGAATTTAAGGCACGTTGATTCGCTGTTGGAACTGTCAAAGAGACAGATTGCGTATGACATAAGTTGCACGATCTTTCAGAGGTTGGCTGTCAGAAGCCATGCAGACACAAATCTTTCAATGCATTGTCTTGGTTCTGCTGCTGATTGATTGTTCTGAGTATATGTAGGCATTTTCGCCATTTTTGTATCTATCGATGGTTGAGAGGAGCTCACGGTTGTAAATCTTTAATGAAGCACTGATCCTCTGGTTATGTATGAACACTGGAGATTTATTTCCTGATGAATGCCAGTTTGTTTTACATCTTTGTTACACTGTGTTAGAATCGCTCGGAATTGGAGGATCTAGTCGAGCTATAGCTGTTATAGGATGATGTTGGTAGGATCACTGTAGCATTTATGATATTTTTAGCCAGCCCTTGTGATTTTCCCAGCGCTGAGTGACTTGGAATTGGAGGATCCAGTCGAGTCCTCCTTAATTTTTTGAGACCCTGAACCAAGCTGAGCTTGCATTTAGTGTCTTTCTTCTGCAGATAGCCGAAAGCCTGTTGCCCAAGCTGTCTTTTCACTCTCCTCAATAAGTCTTCCACCTACTCACCCTTTTATCAACCCATTGGCTGAAGTTGGATCAAGACCTCCTTTGTCACTTATGTACCAGACTCAGTCCCTGCGTTAGAGTGATATCTCATCGAGTCTTTTTCTCCATTAGATCACCCCTTTAAAACAAATCGTGACATTAAACTGATAGGCGTCGGGCTCTGCTCCTGCTAGCAATCCAGGAGTGACTTCCGTCGCCAACATGTAGGTAAAGTGATCAAAGGGGGGTGAAAAAGCTTATCACAAGTATCCTGCTTCAGGGAAGTAACTTCCTTATTTTTATCAATATTTGAGCATAACGTTGGTTGATAACTTTCTTCATAGGATAAATCTAAGTGCTCAGATGGATAATAATCAAATTCCTCAAGGTACAACTAAAAATTAATCAGAGAGCATAGCATTAGGTCATCCTTGGGTGTCTGAATAAGGTTAGGTTCTTGCTGCCAGATGTCAAAATTATTAGTAACTTCATGTGATAAATGAAAAGGCAACCTTTGGAAAGGACCATAAATGTCGTACATGGGATTGTTATCATATCTAATCATATCCCATCCATGTTTCTTGACATGTATGAATTCATCAAAATTATCAACAAAGTCATTATCTTCATCATAACATGAAGGTATTAAAACATATGATACTTCTTTGCTCTCTACATCATAAAATAAATAATCATTGAAAGTTTTGAAATAACTTACCTTGTTTAATCCTTCCTGTGCAGGAGCTTAAAGTGTTCGAATAACTTCATCAAGTGGAAGATCTGCCTCCACATCTTCAGTCTTGAGACATAGAGGATCAATCATTTCCAAGGGTTCCATTTCCTCTTCACTCTTTGAGTCATAGAGAAAGGTATCATCAAAAAATTGGAAATGAAAATGACTTACCTCATTCTCTTCATCTTGTGCATATGGAATAGGATCTTGGAAAGATTTGTTGGATGGAGGAGCAGTTACTGGTGTTTCATCCTCATAATCTGCCTTTCTAGTTACATCTTCACTGCATTCTCTTAGATTATGGGAGAGGTCTTGTTCCTCTTCAAGGGGTTGATAATGGTCTTCATAAACCTCATCCTTTATATCGGAGAATTCTTGGTATTGATCATGATATGCCTTTCTAAGATCTTCTACAATCTCAGTGGTGAATCCTTTGTCGTTTAAGGCTACCATGATGTTTTCAAGGACATCTTCATATCTTTGGAAATGTGGCTTAGTAAGGTCTATAAACCTACTGATGAGGTGTGTGAAAGATGATATACCCCTGTCCTTGCAACAACTCTTAAAACAATCTTGTAAGTAGGATGGTAGAGTGAGTAAGAAAAAATTTATAAGAGCATCCTCTCCTCCCAACTTTATCTCGCTCAAATACTCCAAAACATTTACGATGTGAGGAGTTGGGAGCCCCAAAAATGTTGGAGAGTTGTTTAGCCATTTTGTATCAAAGCAATTTGGGTATCCTTGAAAACTTTTGAAATCAATACTCGGATACATTTTCTCCCAGTGTGCCATGATCCCATAGCTTGGAAATATCACAGAAATTAAGGTGGAACCCTGAGAAATATTAGTGGATTCGCCAAATAATTTTCATGAAACTATCAAAGGATAAGGGAAAACACCCTAGTGGTGTTTCCAGGTAATCTTGTAAAATAAGGCTCTGAGGCAAGGCTTACCAAAAGGTTTGTCATTTGAGGAGAATTGACTCAGTGATACCCGACAATGACACCAAAATGTTATCACACAGTTTGTAGCTGGGTCAAATGGCTATAAGATAGAGGTCCAAATTGGCGTAACAGGAACCTATCCCACCCATTGTCACCTCGATGGGAAGGTTCTTTCTCTTTAGGGAGGTGAGGCCTGGGGGAGACGTCCCCGGTGACCTGGGGTTTTGAAGAGACAAAGGTTTAAAAGGACAAAGGTAAAGTTCCCCCTTCACAGATCACCACTGAAGCAGATAATCTCAGCTAAACAACCAATAATAAAGTAAATCCCCAATGAAGAACACTTTCTTGGAACAAAGCAACAAAAAACTAATATATGCAAGCTATATTTCAATGGGTTAGTACTTCACAAGACTATCTGATAAATATATATGAGCAATATAGAAATAAATGTTGACGAAGTCAATGTTTATCAATAGGGTTAGCGACAATTCTTCTCTTGGGATCAAGAGCATCCAGGTCTACAGGTTGCATGAAGAACGCCCAAGCGTAGCACGTAAAGCCCCATTTCAGGCTAAAAATCAAGTGAGTGGGCAAAATTATGTTATCAACGACCTAGATTCATCCATAGGAGCATATCGACGATCGACGGGAAATTGCAGTTAGCAGAGTTGCGCCAGGATTAGCGCGACGAGATAGCTCCCATATTTCAAGGAAAATCTGGGTCGTTCGATCCACTTGGGACAGGTGGCATCTAGCCGATGTATCGGGTATTGGTGTTTTGGGAGACTCTAGACCTCCCATTCATAACAACTGAAATTGTCGATAAGAAAAATGCCGAAAGCACCTTTGAAGCTGAGCCCAAGGTCCAAGAGTTGGGTCACATCAAGCGAGCCTGTGAATGAGGGTGGCCCCTTTTAAAATAGTGAATGCTACCTTGGCCATTCATCTTAAGGACACGTGGCGCACATCCGTGCCATGTTGGCATTCGGGAATTCGAGGGGTAAGCACTCCTCGTCATTTCACATCTTGAAACCCTGAACCCTGAAGCACCGAAAGCGTCCAGGACCTGGGCCCACAACATCGCCGAGTGAGCTCAGTACTATCAGATATGAGAGGGATGCATGGCACCAACTCAATCCATCTCGGTGATTCACTCATCGCGATTTTAACAAGAAAGGATCAGCCCCTTCCTATTCATGAATGCCAAAAGCGCCTTTGAGAATAAATGCAGGGTCACAACCCATGGTCACATGGGAAAATAGAAAGAGTTGTGCAAAAGGGGCCAAGGTTGTCGAGTCCATTCCCTGAAAAGATCATCGTGATTCTTAGGTGCCATCTGATCCGACCTCAGTCCTGGTTTTCACTTGGAGTAAATGAAGGTGAGAAGAGGTGGTTGAAGCCTCTCTTCATTCATTAAGTGTAGGATATGGAGGGTCTGGTAAGTTGTCTTCCCGAGAGGGTCCTGTGTACCTATTTTTCCAAAGAAGGCCATGTCGAGTCCTTGACCAGCCAGAGAAGTCTACACACGCCAACTCAGCATTTAATGGCTCAGCTACTCCCCTTGCAGGAGCCATGCATAGTTAAGGTGGCATCTAACAGAGAAATATTCATTCGAATTTGGCTGAAGGGACACCAAGCCTTGGATGACTAAGCACGTCGATGTTAGGTGATTTTCTCTGAGTATATAAAATCAGTCTTTGTATTTTCAAATCTATCGATGGTTGAGCAAGGCTCCCGATTGTAAATTTTTAGTGAAGCGTTGGTCGCTCTGGTTAATGTATAAGGCATTTGAGATTTCTTACTTTATGGATGTCAGCCTCTTTTCCCATCTCTTTTTTTATTGTGTTAGAACAGCTCGGAATTGGAGGATCCATTCGAGTTGCGCTATTGTAGGATGATGTAGGTTGGATCACTGCAATAGTCGCAGTGTTTCTAATCAGTTCTTGTGTTTTCTCAGCGCTGAAATAGCTTGGAATTGGAGGATCCAATCGAGTCACCTTTCAGATCCTTGAAACTCTGGACCAAGCGGATCTTGGCTTCAGATTTTTTCTTCCTCAAGCTTCCGAAGGCCTGTTGCCCGAGGCAGTCTTTCTCACCCTTCTCTTTAAGTCTTCCATCTATCCACCTTATACTCATCTTACTGATGGAAGTTGGATCAAGACCTCCCTTGTTTTCTACACACCAGGCCTGGTTTCCTGAATTGAAGCTATATCTTCTTGAGTCTCTATCCATTCGATCACCCCATTAAATAAATTGTGACATAAAACTGATGGGTGTTGGGCTCTGCACCTGCAAGCAATCCAGGAGTGACTTCTAACGCTAACATTTCTGGTGTCGTTGTCGGGGATGAAGTTGAAAATTTTCCCTGGGAAGAACAACATTGAGCCTCTGATTCTGAAGGTGCATCAGACATCAGAGCCCTTCAATATTTCTACTATGCACCTGGCGAATCCACTGTGGCGACTCCATGGATTCCACATCATTGTTTCAGCTGTGGCTACCATCAGCACACCTGAAAGCTAACCCAGAGGAGATTTCTCAAGAAGGTTTCAACAGCTTCTTTCTCTGCCTGAGAAGTTTCCTGGGGTAACAAAAATGTTAAGATATGGCCTTTGATGGTGAAAAAGGAATAGGCACAGTCAAAGTTGTAAATATTTCACCTGGTGACTCCATGATTCAAGGATCAATCAACGACTCCACTAGTTCGATATGGAGAAACTTCTGGCTCAAAGGTTTTCTTTTTGTGACTTTTCCTAGATAGTTGGTTTTCCAAATGCACTTCCTGATAGAGACATCTGGGAAAATTTCCTCCCTGAATTTCATGCAACAAGTTCGGAGGAACCAACTGAGCATTTAATGGAATTCCATGAAGCTATTCACCGACTCAATATCATGCATGAGGATGTCGATATTAATCTCTTCAGGTATTCATTGAAGGGAGCTACTCGTGAATGGTGTCAGTCTCTTCCCGCTGCAAGCATCTGCTCTTTAACAGGTTTTCATACAGTTTTCAATTCATTTTGTAAAGATTATTTTCCAGCTGATTGTTTGTATGAAAACTGTTGTGAGGAGTTTTCTTTGCTTCATGAAGCCTCTGCTGGCCTTGAAGACCATGTCCATGATGAATCTTTTACTATGGAAGAAAGCATTTGCCAGGAAAATATAGAGGTGTTGAATGAAATTAATTGTGTTATCCCTAGAACGGAAGCATCTGACATCATATCAGATGCCTCTATTCTTTTAGATGTTCATAACGATCAAAACGCCTCTTGTGGAAATTGTGAGTTTTTAGAGCAAATGTGGTCTATGGTAGATGACTCACCTGGATATCGGGTTGAAGCAGATGTTCCTAGCAGCTCTGCTCATGATGACGAAGACCCTCTCTTTTTTAAAGAGGGGTTAGTTGTGGAAGAGGATTCTTCTCTTTTCCTCCAGGGGGTTTCTCATGATATATTTTTACCTGGGATTAAAGAGAAAAAGATTATGTGTGAGCAGCCAGAACCAGTAGGTCCCACTATCCCTAAAATGGAAACTTTTTACGGGATCACTATTCTGGAGGAGGATCATATCCATGAAGGACAACCCCTTTTTGATGTATATTATAGTGATGATGAGTAGCAAGCTTATCCTACATTCGATCACTATAAAGATACTAAAGAGCCAGTCAGCAAGCAGAATCACCCCATGGTCCCTATTTATGATGAATATGATTCAGACCTGGGGGAGAGCCAAGAAGAAGAGCAGAAAGAACCAGTGGGACATGTGACTTCTTGCCCAAAGCCTGCCCATTCACCTATGCAGACTCATGAAGTTCATCCCTGTAGGAGTAGCTGTGGAGCATAGTAGGCCTGCTGCTACCCTTTTCACAGGATTGGTCGCTCATTCTATGATCCTGTCTGCGAGTACATGGAGTGGCATGTCCTTTATGCCTTGGAGCCTCCCTATTCCATATCAACTTCAGCCAGTGAGGAGAAGTTGAAGAGTGTAGCTGTTTTGCTGTCATGGTTACACCATATACTGGTGATCATCGACATGAAGTTACTTGATTGACTATGGTGGAAGTCTGATTTCACCTAGCCCCATGTAAAGTGTTTTATTAGTTTAGGATTGTATATAAATAAGCTCCTTTGAGCATGTATCTTTATTTTGTTGCTTTTATTTTTTGGCCTGTATTTTCAGCAGGGGGATGTTTTGAGCCTAACTCCATAGCCCAACAGCAAGGCACTGAAGCTGCGGAATGAGTTCTTAGAGAATCACAGGGATGACTCTATCCCCCATGGAGCCTAATGTTAGCGACAATTCTTGTCTTGGGCTCGAGAGCATCCAGGTGTATAGGTTGGATGAAGAACGCCCAAGTGTAGCATGTAAAGCCCCATTTCAGGCTAAAAATCAAGTGAGCGGGTGAAATTATGTTATCAACGGCCCAGATTCATCCATAGGAGTAGACCGACGTTCGGTGGGAAATCACGGTTAGCAAAGTTGCGCCAGGATTACCGCAATGAGATAGCACCCATATTTCAAGGAAAATCTGGGTCGTCCGATCCACTCGGGACAGGTGGCATCCAGTCGATGTATTGGGTATTGGTGTCTTGGGAGACTTGGGACCTCCCATTCATAACAGTTGAAATTGTCAATCAGCAAAATGCCGAAAGAACCTTTGAAGCCGAGCCTATGGTCCTAGTGTCAGGTCATGTCAAGCGAGCCTATGAATGAGGGAGGCCCCTTTTAAAATAGAGAATGCTACCTGGGCCATTCATCTTAAGGACACGTGGTGCACATCCGTGCCATGTCGGCATTCAGGAATTCAAGGGGTAAGCGCTCTGTTGAACACACCGTGCTACTGAGAGGGGGGGG
>ML786349.1:1358724-1370510 GCA_009831015.1 Picea engelmannii | reverse complement strand
GCATATGTACTTGGAACCCCCGATTCTCCGATCCCCGAAGTGCTCTTTTCCCGAGCCTTAGCCCCTTCTGGCTACACAATGGTCCATGTGACCTGCGATCATGTGACCACCACCATACCTCTCGAAAATGTGTGCTAGCCCACTTGGCTAGAACATGATCCATATGACCTATCTCGGTGTGACCTCGGTCATATCACTCCATCGGAGTTTCGGCGTTTTCAATGTCATCATGCACATGCCTCCTGGATTCCCGATCCCCGATTTCCCGATGTGTTTCATCCCCCCTGGCTGACCCTGGTTCACATGACCATTACCTGAAACCGCGTCCTTATCTCTGACAGCTGGCATTCACTAATCCTTTGTCCTCCTTTGCTTCTATGCTGACAGCTGTACCCCACTTATCGGGGTTTCGCAGATCGCGATTCTGAAATGCACAAACTCTTGTCAACGGGATCCCCGATCTCCCGATGAACCAAAATGCCGAAGGCTCCTTGATCTTTGACACCTGTCTCTCAGATGGACGGTCCCGATCCCTTCGGGATTTTGAGACTTTCGATGTCTAGAGTTTCTCACCTCTCGAATCCCCGATTACTGATAACGAAGATCAACGGTCCAGATCTCATTCTTATCCAACGGCTGAGATCACTTCGTGAAATTGCATTTCGCGATTTCGGAGTTCTTGATGCATTGTGTTCTTGACATATCAAATCCCGATCCCCGAAACTCCGATGCCACCTGTCCTCTGCACTGGTTGTGCCACGTGTCGCTTAGCTGATGTCACACGTGGTTTGACACGTGCTAGAGTCTGCCACATGTCACTCTGATTCGTGACTTTCATGTGCCTGAAGTGTTGAATCTGCCTGACACCTGTCAAACTCTGATTGTGCCACGTGTCCCTGGGTGAAGTGGTCTGCCGACGTGAATTAGATCGACGGTCTAGATCTCATATTGATCTGATGGTTCAGAAATAGTCGGGATTTCGCATATCGCGAAATCGGGGTTTTTGTTGTCGAGTGAACTTTGCATATTGAAATCTCGATCCCCGAATTGCCGATGAGGCCTCCTGGATGCCACATGTCCATACATATGAATGGTCCAGATTCCTGCTTGATTAACGGTTGCGATCAAATCGCGAACTCGCATATCGCGATTTCGGGGTTTTCGATGTCATTGTTCACAAGACTCGTGAAACTCCGAATCCCAATTCTCCGATGAAGCCTCCTGTCTACACGTGGATGGTCATGATCTCTGCTTGAATTAACGGCTGTGGTCAAATCGCAAAATTGCATATCGCGATTTCGGGGTTTTCGATGTCAAGGAACTTTGACATATCCAACTCGCGATCCTCGAAACTCTGATGACTACGCTCCTGGTCCATATGACCATTATCCGCATGACCGTAGCCAAACCTTCACTCCCTTTAAAGACCTTGCAGGTTCTCATTGATCCAACGGTGGTCGGGTCCCTGCGCTCGGATCTAACGGCTGAGACCTGTCCTCCTATCGAGCTTCTCCCGATGGCGCCCGATCGTTGCCACGCATCCTTCCAAATAGACGGTCCTGATTATGTCGGGATTTCACCTTGGCTTTTCCCGATGGTATATCTCCTTCGCAGCTTCTATCTGATCTGACGGTCCTCGTTCTTTCGGGAAATTTAGATGGGATCCAACGGTCACTGACTCTTCTTCCTTTTTCTTCTGTAAGCTCTTGCTGTGCGCGTTTTCTTCAAGGCTGTTCCTCCTGAGCTTTTACTTCTCGAATCCTTAGACTGGGATACAAGCCGAATACGATGATCCACAATTTTTTCTCGGAAGAATTCAAGTTCCTCTCCTTCTTGCATGGTCCACCTGGAGTCATTTTGATTTTCTTGGTCAGCGTGAGTATCTGAGAATTCAGCTACTGCTGTAAGGAATTTCTCAATTTGTTCATCATCTTCAAAGACTTGCCAGTGTCGGATATTGTCTGGTATGGAGGGTTTGTATCTGATTTCAATGTGATACTTCAGTTTGAAGGTCGTGGGAGGAGAGAAGGTTGAAGCTACCCTTGCCAATGCATCAGCATGTAGATTCTCTACGTGAGGGATAAAATGGATATTCACAGATAAGAAAAGTTTTTCCATGAGATTCCAGGCACAATTTCTATACGCTCTTAGTTGGGATGCCTGGCCTGGTACTGTCGGTTTACCTGTTTTACTATTAATTTTGCATCACCATATACCTCCAAGTTTTTTATATTTAGTTTTTTGGCAACCTCTAATCCTAAGATCAATGCTTCATACTCACATACGTTATTAGTGTAATCTATGTTCCACTGCAAATGGTAAGATAAAGGAACCATGAACTTACCTTCAGGCGCCACTAAAAACACTCCAGCACCTGCCCCTTCAGAATATAAATCACTGTCAAAATACATTTTCTAGACACCCATACTACACAAATCCTCTGTCATGAGGTTTAAATCCTCATTCTTTGTATCGATTTCCTATGGACAAGCATCTAGACCATCATCAAAAGACAAGATGCAATTTCCCAGATCTTGGTATGCAACATAAATAAGGAAGTTATTTGGGTTTTGAGGGTCATTGACCGTATATACTAATCTTGTTTCTCTGTACAACCGAGTGAACTAACCACCGAACACAAGGATTGTGGCATAAGTCATGTCCAACTGTAGAGAACCTCCCAACTTGGCTCCCCATGACCTAGATAACAACATGCCATACTTAGGGGGAATATCTGCAATAACCACATCCATCAGGATACTCTTAACCGAGACCTGCGCCAGGGTAACTACCAGATATTTTATCATCCCCATGCATTTAACCTTCCTTGAATCAAAAGAGTATATATTTCCATAAGGTCTTGTGATCTGGAGACCCAACTTCTCCATTATAATCTTGGGCATAACATTATGGGAAGCTCCGGAGTCTAGCATACAATTATGCAGCAACTGATCATATACATTCAGAGTGATATAAAAGGGGGTGATGTTGTCTTTGGACCCTTCAAAATGGGGACCAAAAGTGATGTTAGGTCTATCATCTTCCAAGTTTATGACATCGGACTGGATTTCTAGTTCAGAGACACCTATCATTTTGGTAATTTGTTTGCGATAAACGGGGTTTTTCGCTAATTCCACCAAAGGGATTGGTATCTTAATTTTTTTTAACTCATTTTAAAAACTAAAATCTCTGCTTACCTTGTCTACTTCTCTGGTTGACACTTCTGAATTCTTCCTTTCTGACTTATTTGTCTGGACAAATTTATCATTCGTGGTTTTAGTTGAAGACGTAGCTTTATTTACGGGTTCGGTTTCCTATGTTTGAGTTCCAACTTTTTCCACCTCAGACTCTTGAGTGCTTACTCTTCTTTGAAGGATTTTCTTGGGTTGATCCGTGGAGGTGGGCTTATTCTTACACCTAAGATTGTACTTTGGTTGAAAATCAACCATCATTATCTCAGTTTCTGATTGAGATTTACAGATCTCGGTGTGATCACCCTCTTCACTCTCATTCAATGGCGTTGGTGTATTTAGAGACTTTTTGTAGTCTTCCTGAGTCAGATATGGTTGACTACAGTCATCACCAAAGTTTGTGACATCATTATCTGAATCCTCGAAGTCTTGAAAATCGTTAGCTCCCATAAAATTTTCATTCTTTAAAGGAGCCTGTATCTTTTGATCCTCATTTTTTATTTGTCTTTGTTGATTAGGAGGGTTTTGATTTCTCTTGAATTATTTTTTGGGGTAAGAGTCAGTCTTGGTCTGTTCGAGTTCCATTCTGGATATTTTATTTGACAGTTCTTTGATCACTCTAGCCATATCGTACACGCTATCATCTGAGGATCTATTGTACCCTGAAGGACCCACTTGTTCTCTGAAACGCTTGGTCTCTTGGTTTCTAGTCTCTACTCTAGCTTTAAGTTTACCTGAAGCCATCATATTAGATTCTATCTCTACCACATCATACTGCATACGGTTTAAGGTGGCTCCCCTTCATTCTCACAAAAGTAGTGCGAAATCTAGCTCAAAAGCTCCGGCGAAAGTCACTTTGGCCGCGGGTTGAGAAGGTTTGACTTCAGCTAGGATTTTATTGTACAGTTTATTGAATATCTGGATGAATTCCATGACTGTTTCTGAGTTATTTTTCTTCAAAGACCCAAATTCGATTAGATAATAGAGATGGTATTTTCGCTCTCCCCATTGTCCGAGGAAATCATCTTCCAAAGCGTCATATGACAGGATAAAGGTTGCGGGTAGGCTTCGAGACCAAGTTCAGACCTGACCTTCAAAAGTTTGGACAAGTAGTCTCGAATAGACGTCCTCGTCTTCAATACCAAAGACATCTACGAATTGGTCAAAAAAATTAATATGTTCGGCTGCTGTCAGATCCCCTTCTCCGGTGAATTTCGGTAAATTTTTTATGTAATTTTCTGGAAGATCGTGTAAGGGGACGGGCAATACTAATGGGGCGTATCTAGCTGCGACTTTCATGAAAACTCTGGGAGGGGGGGGGGATTGACCTCCACCTCCTCCTAGAGGGGCACCTCCACCTCCTCCTAGAGGGAATCCTCCCCCTCCTCCACCGATAAACCCTCCACCTCCTCCTCCAGTGGCTACCATCATTGTTTATGGGGAGTTATACAGGGGGTTTTGGAAAATAAAAAGGGAATCTTTATTTTCTTTGCAAAGAGGAAAGTCTGGTGAGGAAGGATAAGGAACACGAGGACTAAGAGAGGTTGAGGGTTCAGAAGGACTCTCAGCCTTCGGTGATGGGATTTCAAGTTGGTAAAGTGTAGCGGTTGGCCTTAAAGAGCCTCTCACCTTTAGAATTTTTTTGGGATCGGTAACGGGCGTAATTTGCTCACCATCCGGGTTTTATCTGGTATTCGTTCGACCGAATGCCAGTTTATTTCTTCGTGGAGTCGCCAAGTGAATGATAAAAATCCTTAAAGGGTGGGTACCCTTTGTTCACTATCAAAGGGTAACACTTTCAACGAAAAACAATTGTCATTTTCCCAGGGAAAAAGATTTCGTAACTTCAGTCCCTGACAATGGCGCCAGAAAGATGTTGTTCCTGAGTTTGTACCTAAGGATTAAAAGTACAGTGTCAAGGCATCCAAAAGTAGGTAATGGTGTAGAAAATGGAAGAGTAAACTCTCGGTAAAGGAAAGTAAGGAAAGTTTCTATGTTGTCTCTGTCTAGCTTCCAACTGTTCCTGGGTAGTTATGTCTCATTCAATGGCTGTCCATGATTGTTCGAGTTCAGCCCGGTTAATTGTTGTTTTAAGAATGGTGTCGAAGAGGTTTAAGGAAATGTGTGCTTGATTCAGTAGTCCAGGTTCAACGTTAGGTTGAGTTGGTACAGGAACTGTCATGGGGGGAACAGTAAAGGTATGAAAAACTATAAGAAAAGTTAAGTGCTGTCTCAGTTTGGTCTTATAAAAGAGAACTTATGATTTCAAAAATAAAATACAGATGAAAATCTAAGGCTCGTTCCCGTAACTGTATCATATTTTAATAAAATGGGCGAGATGGGAGAAAAACATTAAGCCGTTCACAGTGCAAGGTTCCAACCAGGGGAAAAACTTACAACATAAACAAGAGAGGAAAATATGTAAGAGAATAATCAATCTAACAAAGAATATATGTAGAATTCTGAAAATGCGGATTGGTCTTACACAGCTGATAGCTGGTGCAGAGGAAAGACAATAAGCAATTACAGAAAACTCAAATTCATTCACTATAGTAGTGGTCGTACTGAATTATAATGAAGCACTTCAATTATGAATATGAATTGCAATGTAAAAAATGAGATACAAGGAAGCAAACTTGTAATACATAAGCGACATAATTGAGAATCTCTAGATCTGCTTGTATTAACTCTAAATGTAAAAAATCTATTACAAATGGCTCAAAAAGGTCCAGCCTTGTTTATTTGTTTCTGGGATATATTTATACAATTTTTTACAAAACGGATAGAATCTCAACAGTCGCAAAATTTCGGTTATGACCGATAAGAGAGCAATCGCTCCATTTTGCCTACTCCATCTTCACTTGGTGCCAGGTGTTTTCCATCATGCGGACTTGGTGTAGGCGATGCATATTTCCACTAGCTGGGATACAAGCCGTGATGGTTCTGCTTGATAGCTAGCCTCGGCGAAGTAACATTCTCGGGCTAACTGCTGCAACTTGTCCTCCATTTGTGAAACGATGATGTCGAAGGCACTTAGTTGCACACCAGGTTTGATCATGTACTTATTAACTTGGACTATGTCCACCATATTCATCTCAGAGATATCAGCCAAATCTCTTTCTTCCTTATCTTTCAGATCAAGTGAGATTTGTTCTACATTGATTTGCATCAATGCTTCCGCATTGCCCCGCTGTCAATGCCCAATAGCTTGCCATCTATAGAATTAAAAGATTCTTCGAGGGAGTTGGTTACCTTTTGGGTTTGTTCCTTGTGCAAGGCGATGTTGTGCTCCCAGTCCTTCAATGGAATATTCCCCTGGGTTTGCTCCGAAGTGATGAACCTGGGAGTACCCGTCGAAACCTGGTTGTTTGTGGCTATTACTGCTTCCTAGAAAGCGACCCGAGCCGCTCCTGTGTCCCTTTCCCTGACTGACAGGTTCTCGGAAACCTGATTTATCAACAGACAGTTTTCCTGGATCATTCCCACCTTGGCGAGCAAATTCTACTGTGCCGAAAAGGTTCTTCTCCGAATCTCGCTAGCTTGGGATTTAAATATCCCGATGTCTATCGCTCTGCTCTCGACGATCTCTACCCGAGCCTGCAACTGTTCAATCAGAATTCTCTGTTGGCTCACCTACGCTTGACCATCTCAGACCACCAACTGTGCTTGCTCAAGCTTGGCCTTGAGCACCTCTATTTCATTTTTGTCGGCCACTCTGGCTTGTTCTATTTCCATGCTAGCCTGACCTTTAGCGTTCTCCATGGCTATAGCCAATCTAGCCTCGAGGGTCCTGATTAGGCAATTCTTCCTTTTCAGTTGGTTCTTCAGAAGCCCAACTGAGAATTGATTTGCTGAAGCATACGCTCCCAGTGTTCCTACGATTTCAGTGGCGAGTTGGTCACTTTTCTTATCTTTTCCATCGGTCATGATTTTATATTTTTTCACAGTAGACCCTCCTTCTTGATAGAACTCTCTTTTCACTACAACCTTCCTCTTCTTATCAAAGAATAACTCATTTGGAGGGAGTTCTTCTGCTCTTATGAGCCTCAGTTCTTCATTAAATATCCATCCCTCGCTAATATTTCCCTGTGTTGACTGGAAGGGTGTGACCGAGGTGATGGGTTCTCCGATTTTTTTTTCCTATTCTCTTGGAGTATCGACAGGATTTTTCTTCTTTGGCAGTCCTGGAGTCTTTGTCTCAGTCTCCAGCTTTTATTTCCTTGGCTGGTCCAGATTTTTTACCTCAGCCTCCAGATTCTGTTTCCTTGGCAGGTCTGGAGTCTTTACCTTTTCTTCGAGGTTCCTCGTTTGTTCCCCCTCCTGGTGTTTTCCAAGGTCAGGAATTGCGTCTTCAGAACCTTCAGCATCCTTCTGCTTCGTCTAGGAAACACCCGGACCCCCACCTCCCAACACAGTGGGGAGACAACTTCGTCTATATTCCTGGAATCTCAATATAGAGGCTATGTCTTCGGGTGCTAAGGATTGGATCTGGGCTAGCACTTCTTCATAAGACCTTGCCCCTCAGAAAACGTCATCTGGGGGTGAATTTTCATGCTCAAATCTCTTGAGCCCACAATTAGCTAAATGGTTTCTAACAACCCTCTATGGATCATGTTTCTTATATTCGATGGAGACCAAACTTAGGTCTTCTAGGGCTGCAGCCTCGGCTTTGGCATGCCCAAAATCTAACAAAGAATAAGAATTCAGCCAAATGGGAAAAGAAGGCCATACATTCTTTGAGTACCCTTTGATTTCTTTACTCACCCCACCAATTACCATCTGCCAGGCGACCTCGCAAAAAGCCAGCTTGTCAGGAATGAACAATGGCAGCGCATGAGGGGGAACAAAATCCCCGAAAAATCTGAAGTACAAAAACTCTGCCTCCACGTACCAATCCTCTATGCCACTTAGATTTGTTGCAATTCTATCCGAGATACAAGGTGGTGGGTGACCAAAAATGATGATATGAAAGGGCACCATCACCTAGTTAAAAATTTCATATGTGAACTTTTCTTCTTTGTTCTCCCATAGTTTGTCATGATATACATGTATGGGTTTCTCTTGGGCTAGAGTCAAACCCAACTCATCAATGGGAAAGGTGTCATGGAACATATCGCATCCATAATATATGCGGACATGAAGAATGAGGATGGCCTCCCATTTTCTTTATTCTCCCGGTACTCTGTGACCCGGTTGGCCAAACTATCCGAAAGTATCTTTGCCCAATTAAAAGAGAAAACTTCTACGGCCCGAAACATTAGAGGCACCCATGCAAGGAAAAAATGCGATGTGTCCTCTCTCCCATATAGCCAACATGTCATCATGGCCACATATTTATACTGTGGCTCCAACGAGGTGATTGAATAATCACCTTGGTCATTAGCCCTGAACTTCACGGCACGCGAAACCCAATCCTTTATCAAAACTGGCATGGTTTTATCATACTGAATGCACTCCTTCTCTTTGAATTCCTACAGGAACTCAGCATCATATGTGTAGTCAGATGTCGTCAGGAGATTATACATGGTTTGTATATGCTCTGGCCTAAAAGTACCGACAATGATTTGTTGCCCATTCATGATAGTCCTGGTCGGTATGTCTACGTGATCCAATGCCCATCGGATCATGTCATAATATGGGAGCAGCCGTGGTCTGGCTGTTACTCTATGCATACCGGATTGGATGAGTATCTTATATTTGGTGTTGAGATTGTCTTTTTCATTTCCATTGGAGTCATCTGAATAATCTACCAATTGTGACTACAGGATGTCTGAAACAAATGACCAGTTTGGGACCGAATCGACACTTTGGGGTGAAGTATCGGAGATGTTATCCGAGCCTTGTCCTGCGACCTCAAAATTCCCCTTTGCTGCTTTACATGGAGCCATAGCTGAAGCTTGCGTTTTAGCTCTTCTACGATAGAACTACGTATACATGCAGAAGTTAGTTTACTCAGAAGTGACGAGCTCTGCGTGCTATGAGAAATGCATAATGAAATGCAACTATTCCATATATTTGAAAAATTGTACCTTTCAAAACAAGCCCATCCAATCATATTTAAAATTAAATTTTCACTGTAAAAACCGATCTTATATCCATAGATTTACCCTATTTCTCATTAATGTCATAAATTTTTGACGGTTTAATAGTCAGTTGGAGTATGGAGAGAAAAAGATTCCTCGGGAAACATGCAAACCTTGAGACGCGAGATATATCTTGCTTTAACTTAATTAATTAAATCTTGCCAATGTTAATCAATTTCTCACTATTCGTTATATCGTGGATTTTCTTTTAACATTTTGAGTCTCCAACTCCCAAGACCGTGAGGACCGAATTTGATTTAATTAAAGGTAATCGTGATTTGAGGCATAATTAATTTTATAATCGTTTTATTCGCTGTATTGCAACTTGGAACTTCGAAGATAAGTTTCTAGGAGAATTATATGCCAAGTTGCGAAACTGCGAGATCGAGATAACAAGGTTTAATTAAGGTGAAAATAATCTTGGATTAAGTGATTAATTAATCCTATTATAATTACATCGTGACTTCATGGGTCGGGGTTCAGAAGTTGTAACTTTTGAAAAAGATAGTGCCGAGTGATGAAATGTCGAGAACAACATTTACCATGGTTAGCTTTTGCCTTTAATCTTTGACCTGGGTTATCAAGACGAGACCTCATGATCTCGGCCTTCGGGGCTGTGAAAGTAAAAAGTTTGGTTTGGCGAATGTCGAAGCACGAGACCTCGACGACGTCTAATCATGAGTTGAAGGATTTTACCTTGGTTATCTCTTTGAGTGAAAACTTTAAATGACTTCGCCACTTCATGACTCGAGACGTGTGAATTCGTGAATTATAGTATCCGATCTGTGAGATTCCAAAGTGGAGAGAAAATAGGGAACATTCTTACGAAATGCAGGACTTGCTTCGAGAGTGGAAAAAATGTAGTTGCTTGTGTGATCAGGCTCTTAGAGATCATCGATCTCTTCGGAGGGAAAAGGAAAACCATGTTTAGATTTCAAGCATTTAAATGAAAATTCTGATGGGTTAAAAACAAAGGCGGCTCCAACAGGCACAATGCTTCATCAGTGGGCTACCCAAGGAATACTAGAACCGAATCGAATTTGATGAGCCAAAGACCTTAGAAGACACTATTCAAAAGGCAACATATTGTCATGAACAATATGGACATTGGGCAAAGTCTCGTGGAGACTGGAGACAGAAGAGTGGTTTGAGATTTCAGAAAAAGGGGATCAAATCCTCAGGATTTAAGGACTACAAGAAGAACCCCAGAATGAACTTTCCAGCCCGGAGTGTACTCCAACAGAACTTTCCCTCATCAGACAGAAATAAAACTTCTAGAACTATACCAGTAAATATTAATAACCCAAAGAGAGAACCTGTGATTTGCTGGGGTTGCGGAGAAGAGCATCTCTTGAGAGACTGTCCACACCGACAACAGAACAGTCAGAAATTTTATAACATTCAGGAAGCTACCACATTCAATGATGTGGAAGGGAGTGTGCTGCAGATTTATGCAGCATTGGATAATAACCAGGCTGACCACCAAGCTTCAGTGGTGGAAATAGAAGGTATGAGTTTCAACCATCTAGTGTCTATTTTGATTGACCCTAGTTCAAATTTGAATTATATAGCCCCTAGAGCTATTGATAAGTGTAAACTACATCCACAGAAACAAACCAAACCATGGTTGGTACAGTTAGCCACTGGCACCAAAAGAAAGGTAGTAGAGGTCATACTAGCCTACCAATTAATGTTGGGTGAATTCCCCACCCAAGCAACTCTTAACATATTACCCCTAGGATCATACGATCTGTTGATTGGTATGGACTGGCTGGCCGCCCATAAAGCCAGACTTGACTATTACCATAAAACCTTGGAGTGTGTAAGTAAAGAAGGGAGAAGGATAACCCTTCAAGGGATCCAAAAACCTGTTTCGGTGAGGCAAATATCAGCCCTGCAAATGAGAAAGTATTGCCAAAAAGGGTGTCCCCTATATGCAATACAGGTGTTGAAAACAATCGAAGGTGATAAACCAAGCCCTGTTGATCACCCTATCCTGAGAGAATACAGAGATGTGTTTTTTGAAGAAGTACTGTGTCTACCTCCGAGAAGAGACATTGACTTCTTGATAGAGCTCGCACCAGGAGCGGTGCCGATGTCTAAAACACCCTACCGGATGAGCACACCTGAGTTAGTTGAACTCAAATTACAATTGAAAGAAATGATGGATACGGGTTATATTCGACCCAACATATCCCCATGGGGAGCACCAGTCCTGTTTGTGAAAAAGAAGGATGGCACCCTTAGACTGTGCATAGATTATAGACAACTCAATAAAGTAACCATAAAGAACAAGTACCCCTTGCCCAAGATCGATTATCTATTCGATCAGTTGGGGGGTGCGTCTATTTTCTCAAAGATTGAATTGAGGTCAGGATACCATCAAGTCCGAATCAAAGGTGAAGACATCCATAAAACCGCTTTCCGGACACGGTATGGTCACTACGATTTTGTGGTAGTGCCATTTGGGTTAACCAATGCCCCTGCCACTTTCATGTGCTTAATGAACAAT
>ML786349.1:1324498-1358624 GCA_009831015.1 Picea engelmannii | reverse complement strand
ATTAGCGGGATACTATAGGAGATTTATAAAAGGATTCTCCAAGATTGGTTGTCCAATCACTGCCCTCCAGAAGAAGGGGACAAAATTCCTATGGACACAGAAATGTGAAGAAAGATTCCAAACCCTGAAACATCTACTGACCCTTGCACCCGTGTTGAAAATCGTTGACCCAGAAGCTGACTTCCTTGTGTGCATAGATGCCTATAAAGAAGGGCTCGAAGGAGTCCTTATGCAGAAAGGAAGTGTGATCTGCTATGAATCCCGAAAATTGAACGAACATGAGGTCAACTATGTGACTCATGATCTAGAACTGGCTGCCATAGTGCATGCCTTAAAAATGTCGAGGCATTACCTCTTGGGAAGAAAATTTGTACTTATGACAGATCACTGTGGATTACGGTATTTGTTTGACCAACCAAAGCTCAATGCTAGACAAGATATATGGATGGCCCTCCTTAGCGAATTTGATTTTGAAATCAAACACATTAAAGGGAAGGAAAATAGGGTGGCCGATGCCCTCAGCAGAAGCATGAAAACAATTCACCTGGCAGTGGTGAGTACCTGTGAGACAGATGTCAAGAACAGAGTCAGAAATGCACAAGAGACAGATCCCTTCGTTCAGACTGTGACCCTGTACCTACAACAAGAACCCTCTGGAGTAAAATATGAAGGCTACCAGATGACTGAAGGAGGTCTGCTCACTTACAGAGATAAAATGTATATTCCAACTTGTGACGACTTGAAGAGGTTCATTATGGATGAACTACATAAAAGACCATACACTGGTCACCCAGGATACCAGAAAATGATCACTACCACCCGGAAACAGTTTTATTGGCCTAGATTGAAGAAAGATATAGCCAAATATTTGTCCCAATGCATAGAGTGCCAACAGGTTAAAGTAGAACATCGACACCTAGCAGGACTGTTACACCCTTTATGCATCCCAGAATGGAAATGGGAAACCATCTCCATGGATTTTATCACTGGATTGCCAACTTCAACCAAACAGAATGATGCCATTATGGTAGTGGTGGATAAACTGAGCAAGTCTTCTCATTTCATCCCCATCAAATCGACCTTCAAGGTGATAGACATCACCTAGGTATTCACGAAAGAGATATTCCGACTACACGGTATGCCGAAAGAGATAGTGTCTGACAGAGACACCAAATTTACTTCCAATTTTTGGAAATCACTGATGGCTGGTTTAGAGACCAAATTGTTGTTTAGCACCGCCTATCACCCTCAGACCAATGGATAGAAAGAAAGAGTGAATTAGATATTATAGTATATGTTAAGGATGCATGTAATGCATCAACCCAGGAAATGGGAAGACTACCTGCCATTGGTAGAATTCGCCTACAATAACGGCTACCAAGCATCTTTAAAGATGAGTCCCTTCAAGGTCCTCTATGGTAGGCCATGTAATACTCCAGTCAGCTGGAGTAATCCTGTAAATAGGATTTCTTTTAGACCCAACATGTTGAAAGAAATGGAACAGCAAGTGACTCAGATAAAACAAAATCTGAAGGTCGCTCAAAACCGACAAAAAAGTTATGCTGATCAAAAGAGAACTCCAAGGGAGTTCAAAATGGGAGACCATGTATATCTCAGAATTAATCCCATAAGGAGTTCCCTAAAAATGGGAGCTTGTTCCAAGTTGGCACCCCGGTATTATGGAGCCTTTGAGGTTCTAGATAAAGTGGGACCTATAGCCTATCGGCTAGCACTTCCTCCCACAGTAAAAGCACATAATGTTTTCCATGTTTCATTATTGAAGAAATATGTACATGATGCTAATCATATAATTGATTGGTCTGTGATCCAGGCGGAACCGGAGGGAGAATTTCCACCAGAACCCCAATGCATATTGGATAGGAAGGAAACCCCGCTCCGGAACTGAACCATTGCACAGGTAAATGTGCAGTGGAGACATTTTGGCCTAGATGAGGCTAGATGGGAAATGGAGGATGCCATGAGACATGCATATCTGATTTTGTTTACTTCTGTACATTCAATTCATGTTAAAAGATAAGAACATTGAGGATGATGTTCCTTTAAGGGGGAGGGAATTGTAACACCCTGTTTCCCCTAGTTTGTAAAAATAACTGGACTGGCCATAACTGTGGCAAACTCAAAAATGTGAATATGTGATGTAAATGGACCTTGTGGAAAAGGTCAATGAATGTGAATTATATTATGAATTTACATTGCAAGACTATTGAGAGGGGATGTGTAGAAAAATATACCACAATGGCAGTGGAAGGCACCTGGAAAAGGTGGCATTAACTTCCACCGAGAATTAATACCGTATTTGGACTTCAGTAGCCCAGAGAACCAAAAGTGGCTTGCTGGCCCCAAATTAAATGCCTCATAGGCTGGCAGGTATATGGCTCCTCAAGAATTAATGAGGGATGGGGAAGTGAATCGCCCATCCGAAGAGCCATCATGACTGACCAGACATGAGGGAAATTGCGCCACACGTAACATCGCAAGAGGATAAGGCGTGGGGTAGAAGCGATTGGGGGGCAGACGCGAGGGGAAGAAGAAAAACTATGGCAATATGAAAAGTGAGTGATAGCAGAGAGGAAGGAGAGTAACCTTCACTCCTGGTCACTAGTAGACAGAGATGTAGTCTCACAACATCGTGGTCTCCGCTCGGGGGTGGCTAGTGGTAAATCTGTTGGGAGTCGCTGAGCCTACGGTTAGGTGGAAATGAGCACCCCTCTCAGCAGTTGCATAACCTCTGGTGTTACTTTATGATAAGTGGTTTTTCTTTGGCATCTCGAAATATATGTACTCTAATAATTATGCTCATAAGCTGTGAAACTATGAATGATTTCATTATAAGAATGTCTGTATGGTGTTTTGATCAGTACTAGTAGTTTTATATTTGTATGGAAAGACTACGTATGACTTATGTCTTCATAAATCGGTATTTATATGTACACTGATCTAATTCAGACTGTATGTCTGATTCATGGGAGAAAGGTACCCTTATCTGCCTCAGATAGTACCTTGGGTAAAAACCTCCCCATAGAGATACCCTCCTTGAAAAACCCATCAAGAACCAAGAAGGAGAATGTGAAGGTGTAAGACCTTAGTAACCCTACATGAGGAGGAACGATCCTCTTGAAAACGCGAGATGACAACATACGGATGAAGTATCAAATCGATGGATGAGATCCCGTTGGGAGATCGGTGGTCACTCACGACTGTCAGATCGGAGGAAGAAGTTGGAAGGTTAAGTACCTTAACCATAAATAGGTGTTGATCGACGGACGAGATTCCATCGGGAAACCTATGGTCATGCATGATCGTTAGATTGGTAGGAGTAAGTAAGGAGTTAAAAGCCTTACCCCTTTTTTTTCTGTGTCTTCGTGGATAGCGAAGAAATCGGGATCGTAGATCCCCAAGGTCCAGAAGGACATCTGGACCGTTGATTTTTCCACGTCCAGGAAGTCGTGGGAAAATGCACAAGTTAGGAACCTGTCTGAGTCGTCATATCTCGGCTAAAAAACCCAACATCCGTTGGACCTATCAGGATATACCTGAGGGTTAAACCCCCAGTGGATAGGGGCGAAAGCCCTGGGATAGATCTGGGCCATCAGGGTAACGGAGGCTACGTGTCGTGAGATTACCCATATCGGGAAATCGGGAATGATGAACTCGGGAGTCCTAGTGACGTGAGTTTGGGACTTTCCATGGTGAAAACCCCAGGATAGATCTGGACCGTCCGATCAATGGAGGCTATGTGTCGTGAGATTACCCATATCGGGAAATTGGGAATCGTGAACTCAGGAGTCCTGGTGACGTGAGTTTGGGACTTTCCATGGTGAAAACCTTGGGATAGATTTTGACTGTCCGAGTAACAGAGGCTACGTGTCGTGAGATTACCCATATCAAGAAATCAAGAATCACAAACTCGGGAGTCCTGGTGACGTGAGTTCGGGACTTTCCATGGTGAAAACCTCGGGATAGATCTGTACTGTCCGAGTAATGGAGGCTACGTGTCGTGAGATTACCCATATCAGGAAATCGAGAATTGTGGAATCGGGAGTCTTGGTGATGAGAGATCGAGACTTTCCATGGTGGAAACCCCAGGACGGATCTGGACTGTCCGATTTACGGAGGCTACGTGTCGAGAGATTAACCGCATCGAAAATTCGTGGGTCCCGTAATTGAGAGTTCAGACTCTCGTGATGATAAATCCCGATGAACGGACAAGATTCTTTTGGAGAATCTCAGGGTCTGTAACGACCGTCATATGAGAGGAAGAGACATCAAATTTAAGCCGGGGTGAAAAGACGCCTTAGGGTAAGTGACGAGCGGATCTAAATGACCAAATTACACCCGCTCAGATCTATGGTTGAGGCGTCATTCCGGAGCCCCCTTGTAGTTCTTCCTTTAGTGGTGGGGGGGGGTCCGGAATCGTACATGCAACTCTCGAACGGTTGACATTAATTCACCTTGATCAATGGTTCTCAGGTGAATTTCGGACCCCCCTTTCCATTCTGCCTTTAATGGGGGGGTGGGGGGGGTCCGGAATAGTGTGGCGTGTGAAGTGGGGCCCCCCTCCTGTCCTATCGACTACCGTGTCACATTTCCCCATATGCCACCTTTACTCCACTTAACTGTGCGACGGGGCCTGTTCTCATTGGTTGCTCCCTAACCCTGTAGGGATTCGTCCCTATTGGTCGGTCGCTAGCCCTGTCAGGGTTCAACGGTTGCAGAGTCAAATGATTCAACATTTCTGTGGCACCAAGTCGCGAAATACAAAGAGGATCCATGATTATTTGAACTGTGATCATTACCCGCAATCACATGGGAATAGAGAGAGGGAAAGAGCTAGCTTGCGCTAGGCCTCCATGGGTAATTCGAGGGGCTCTGAATTAGCAGAAATCAACGAAAAATCTGATTGAGGTAGTGGGTATGTGACAGTTTATAATTTCCTTTCAAATATGATCTTAAAATTCTAGAAGCTTCAAGTTAATGGAGAAGAGAAAAATATTAATTTTGGTTTTTTACAAAATCAAACAAATGATAGATAATGTTTTTTATTATTATTATTTTTATTTTGAAATGAGATGAAAAATGAAAAAAGAATTTAATTAATTAATATCACCAATTGATTTTATGAAAATGAGAAACCAACCAAGATATTATTTGATGAAGTATTGAACCCATTATTCAAAATAGTCAAATTTGCTATTGAGCAAAAGAAAGAACACATAATCATAATTTAAACGAAAGTAAACAGTTGATAAAAAATAACGTTTTTCTTTAAATTGAGATTTCTATGGTCATTTCTAAATTTTGACATATACTATTTTAATGAATGTCTCATACTATATTTAACGTCTTAAGTTTGTCTCAAAGAAAGCCAAGATATGGAACTATTTGAAAAGGTTGATTCTGTAGCTCATTATAATTATCAAGATTTTAATAGGGGCCCTTTAAATTTTGTAAAAAAAATAGGGGGAGTTGTTGAGGTCCAACAAATGGCGACTTACTGGGTGAAACATTTATCTCTGATCTGGCAAGATTTCATCTCAGGAAGAAAATAATAAGACTTGAAAAATGATTTAATCTCCTTGAAATAAATTCACTTTGAGACCATATAGTATTAGGATAACCTCAATGTTATAACCAGACAATAGATTTTTCTTTGCAGGGGATTATAACCTGAAATAATGTCTTAATCAAAGAGTCATGATGTTTATAAAAGAACTTCAATACCATTGATAGAGCCACTGCTACCAGTAGGCATCCATAGCCTCGGCATGGATGTCATTTAACACACTCAAATGCTTTAATCTCATCCAATAGTTGTATCCACATGATGTATATTTCCATAAAAGTTAATTTAAAAACGTATACCTTCTACCTCTCTACCCAACATTGCTTCATTGCCAGCAGGCCTGTTCAGTACCCCGACGAAGTTGTCTTGGTATCATGTGTGCATTTACCTGCTGCCAGCGAGCCTGTTTAGTACCCCAATGGGTTTACACACACTTCCCACACTTAAGTTCTTCCAACCCTCTTATGCCACTTTTAAATAATAATACAATTATAGATTTCTCGATGACAAAGAAAGTAGGGTGATAGTGGAGGTTAATTGCAATACAAGTGAATAGTTGATCATGTTATTTATTTTCTTTCAAAACTGGAAGTTTTATCATGGTTTAGAGATTTTAGATTTCCTTTAAGAAAACATCTAGAGAATGGGGAAGCACTTAAAAGTGATTCCTTAAGAATATGGACGGCATAAAAAGTTTAAGGATCATTCTAATTCTCAAAGATTTAAACCATATCTCTGGTGTAATGCTCTGGCAAAGACAATTTGAGGACAAAATGAAAGTGACAATTGACTTAAAAATCAATTGTCTGAGCTATATCTTAACATCAGGACCTGTTTGAACTATTTCATTTTTCTTGAAAAACACAAGTCTTAAAATAAATGCTTCCTTCGACAATAGCTCTTTGATAAAAAATATATTGATTCAAAAAGGCAGATAAGAAGAAAACTCATTCAAAGCAATCAAAGAAAACAAAAAACACACAACAAACAAAATCAAATTTTATTAATGAGATTCAAAATTAGAAGTACACAAAATCAAAACAACAAAATAAAAAATTTCAAGAAACTATTTTGGCCAAAGATAAACTTGAGCTTTTGGATCCACTAGCATCTCACTGTAAAATAAAGGAAGAACTAAATTATATAAAATATCATGTGCGAGCAAGTTCTTTTATTAATATAGTGATGCATGAGATGCTACTTTGACCAAGCATTATTATTAAAAATAAAAGAGACTAAAAGAAAATAGAAAAATCCTTATTAAGATGAGTGCAGTCCTACTCATGGCACCTTGGGCCAGGGTTGAATTGATAGTTAAAATTTACTTATCTCTTTACTTTCCATTTAAAATTTTCATGATGATACTACGTTTTTGAAAAGAAATATTCAACAAAAAGAAGAGAGAAAAATATTTAAAGTGGACTTCCCTCACAACATTCATATTATGGTTATCTTGGTGTACCCACTTGTGTTCATAACTGCATTATTACACAAAGAAATATTGAGAAAGAAAACTAAAGGGAACCTACTCTAAACTACTAAATAGATCAAAACACTAAGTAAAATCGTATTTCCAATGCAACCACAAGAGCATATTCAATCCTACAAGGCATAGAAATTCAAAAATCAGAATAAAAGAATGTAGTATTTGCATATACAAAAGAAATATGTCATGCTTACCTCCTATATATTCTTTTAAAAACAAAACAAGAACGACCTTACCATTATTTTGAAACTTCTTGATGTATGAATCCTCCAACCATTATGCAATCTGGTCGTGATATGGGTCATAATGGCATGGAAGTGTAAATAAGTTTGGAAAACTTGTCAATATTATGGGGACCTGACATAACCATCAACCAAGGCTGAAGTGCCCCATCCTCCTGACAATTCTCCAAGTTTTCATCAATTTCTTCACATGGAGGATCTTAAAAAATCATGTAATTCTTACTTCCTAGATATTTAGGTAGAAACAAAGCAAGCACACCTTTATCTTTATTATGAAGATTTTTTAGATACGAATCTTCAAGACATTCTAAGATCTTGTCATAAAAATTAGGATGCAAACTATGAATTTGATGAAATGGATATATCAATGGGGAACACATCATAAGAGGATTCATGAAATCAATTAGATTATTGGTTTGAACACTTCTTTTGATGATATTGATTGTTTCAAAATGTGAAGCATAAACATTAAAAATCGAACTAATCAAAGAACGAATAGAATATTTGATTTCCATAAGAATAAGTGCATTGTCTTTTTCAACAACAAATCCTGTAAAATCATCTTGCAACATGTCATTTTTCCATGCGAGTGACGAAAGTGAAAGAGAATCAAATCCAACTTCATAAATCTTATGTTTGGAATTAATTTCACCAAATTTTGGCATATCAAAAAGATTTGATTGTGATGGCAAAGAGTAAGATACTGTGGGTAAAGTATCAAGTCCACCAAAATATAAGAAGAGATCGGGATATAAAGAGTAAAAGGAATTAAAAATGAGCACATGAAAAGAATATCTTGAGCTATGATATTTAACAATGGTATTCTCAAGACAATACTCTTTACTTTCTTTAAAATTTTCACTCTGTTTTGGTGATAAATTCTTCAACATAATATGATCATATAAATTTTTATTCTGTATGATAGATAATTCAAAACTTTCATGACAAACATCTTATCTTTCTTGTGGATATGGTATGATTTGTAGATGAGGGTTTAAGGTTTCTTCTTCCAATTGCATATCTACATCTCTAATCAGTTTCATTGGAATGTTAGAATGCTTAAGATCGTTTTTGTCACCTAAGTGTTCTTTAATAACTGAATTTAAGTACTGATTAGAGCAAGGGTTAGAAGAATATGGACATCCATCTTGACCCAACATCAAATATTCTTCCACGATGGTCGAGAACTGAGTATACAATGATTCAGAGGAAAAACAAATTTGATTGTTAGTAAGAACGTTTTCAATAGATTCTACCTCCCTTGCTTGTTCAAAATTTTGGGATGGATTCCTCTCATCCTTTGAAAAAAATTCTTCTTGCAATTGAGTGATAGGATTTGCAACCGATTCATCATTCGCAATTGAATGTGATTGGATGAAAGGGATGCAAGAATCATACAGGATATTTATTACAAATGACATGTCATCAACATTAAATTTATAGAGAACATGATGGATTCTTGTTGAAAATCCTTCCGGAGATGAATTTCCATTGATTAGTAAAGTCTGAAATTCTTCACATAATTGATTGTAACTATATTTTTCAAAAGCATCTAAAAATTCATCTACAAACTGAAACCAATCAATAATGTGATATGATGGAAAAGACTCAAACCAATGTTTAATCCCCCCCCAAAAGTGAAAGCAAACAATATGCATAAAACCTTTAAATCATAAATATCATGCTTGATGCATTTACACCAAAACTTGTTAAGATGGTGTTTTGTAGATACATCCCCCCCACCATCAAAGGTGAGTTTGGACAAGAGAGAGACTGTCTTATTGGGAATATCAGGTAATGAGAAGTGGAAAGCATGTTCCAACACAGTGATTTGGGGATCCGTGGGGAATTAAATACATTCAAAACAAATACTCCTACAAGGCCAACTTGTCAGTTTGACCTGCCTTCTAGTGCATTTCAAGATGACATAGAAGAAAAGTTTATAAATTTGGAATTATGACAGGCTGAGGGGTAAAATATTTAATCATTAAATTTACCTCGACCCTCCTTCTATCACCATTTGTTGACAGGCGTAAGTGACACACCGTCAATTGGAAGGTCAAATATGGATCAAGGTTGTCTAAATAACCCAAGTCGTTTGGAATCAAATGACCCGATGGGTTTAATGGCTCTGTTAACCAACTAAAGTCCTAAAAATAATAAAATAAATTAAACTAATATAAAATCTATGATTCTAACAAATGATATATTACTTACTAATGTTTATTAAAAAGAAACGTGAATATACAAATGATTATAAACAATCCATATACATTTTACAAGGTTTACTTGAAATCTTGGGAAAATGAATGTTTATAATAATGCTTCAAAATAAGATAAAATAAGAACATAAATATTTTTGTTTTTTCTAATGTTTAAAGATTTTAAACTAATAAATACTAAGTAAATACAATTGAAACAATGACACAGAAATAGTCAAAGCTAATTAATGCAATCATCGTCTCATTCATATACACACAAATCTGAATAAAAGAAAACAATGCACTTACTAACCTCTCACGGATCAACAATACTAAGTTAAATTCACCTCTCTGTATTTGTATGAGATCTTATTAACCTGTGTCAAGTGTAAACCTATGAAAAAATAAAGCATACTACTTCCTAAAGAAATTCAAGGAAGTGTTTCATATTCTGGAGCGAGTTTATACCGACAAAAAGACAAATAATTATATATCTTGTGACCTTAAAATGTCCAATAAATGAAAATGAAAGAAATTTCAATTCTCAGGAATGGTGTTACCAACTATCTAGCATCAGATATAAACTCAAAATACTTGAATAGATGATCAGTCTCAGATATAAGCTAAACCAAAAGATAATGAACAACATAAAGAAAAACATGATAAAAAAAATTATATGCAGAATAGTCTAAAGCTAATTCAATACAAATAAAGTTTCATATTAAAAAATTATATGAGAAACAATATTAGCATTTCACAATATAGAAAAGAAAAAAATCCAAAGAGTAAATTGTTCTCTCATATAGTTTCAACAAAATATGTTCATCATATGGTCCAGGAAGAACTTTTGGGATAATAGATTCTTAAAGATTGAAAAAATTAATATATAAATGATAGCAATTAACCATGTATTGATAAAAAAAGATTAAAGCTAATTGAAATCAATGCATAGTAAATTATTCAAAGAATATGAAGATATTATAATGAAAATAAAACCATTTTACTCACAGGACAAAAGCCATTAAGCAACCTGGAATTCCATATTCTTGTTTGAAAATACTCGTCTATTCTCCCAAAGATTCCAACCATCTGTTACTCCATTTGAAAAGAATAAAAGTTTACAAAAT
Source organism: Picea engelmannii (assembly GCA_009831015.1). Classification (NCBI taxonomy): domain Eukaryota; kingdom Viridiplantae; phylum Streptophyta; class Pinopsida; order Pinales; family Pinaceae; genus Picea; species Picea engelmannii. The sequence continues at coordinate 1,347,984 of ML786349.1, read as the reverse complement.
AAATAATATACAAAAGAGAAAGGATAAAAATCCTCCTCTCAATTTCTTGGACCTCCATGGCTCTGAACTTTCTCATATATTTATAAAATGAATGAACAGTCTAGGAGTCACTAATAATTTCTGCCACCTAAAATTTGTCTAGGAAAGAGACACAAATATATCTCAAATTGTGCATTTTTTTGGGAAATATTTTATTAGGAAGCTAAATGGGTCCATTTGGGAGATGGGTTTTCAACCGTTTCTTCCAATTCCTCACGGTTTGGCTGTAATTAGTCTCGCCAAATCGTGTCTTTGTTCTTGATGCATTTCCAAATTTTATATGTTGTTGCTCATAAATTTATTTGCAGCAATCCAATATTATTTTTGGATCAATCATCTTGAACGTATTTAGATAATAAAATAAATCCATGATCAGATCCATACCAAATAACTTATAATAGAAACCTGTGAAACAAAAAGAAACCTAAAATTAATAACCTAAAAATTGTGAATAAAACAAAATCTACAACAATAAATAAAAAATGAATTTAAACTAACTATAAGTTTTAAACAAACATTGTTTATAATTTCCTTTCAAATATGATCTTAAAATTATAGAAGCTTCAAGTTAATGGAGAAGAGAAAAATATCAATTTTGGTTTTTTACAAAATCAAATAAATGATAGATAATTCTTTTTATTATTGTTATTTTTATTTTGAAATGAGATGCAAAATGAAAAAAGAATTTAATTAATTAATATCACCAAATGATTTTATGAAAATGAGAAACCAACCAAGATATTATTTGATGAAGTATTGAACCCATTATTCAAAATAGTCAAACTTTATAATGAGCAAAAGAAAGAACTCATAATCATAATTTAAATGAAAGTAAACAATTGATAAAAATTAACGTTTTTGTTTAAATTGAGATTTCTATTCTCATTTCTAAATTTTTAAATATACTTTTATAATGAATGTCTCATACTATAGTGAATGTCTTAAGTTTGTCTCAAAGCAAGCCAAGGTATGGAACTATTTGAAAAGGTTGATTCTATAGCTCATTATAATTATCAAGATTCTAATGGGGGCCCTTTAAATTTTGTAAAACTTTAGGGGAAGTTGTTGGGGCCCAACACTTCCACATAAGTGAATCATGGATTTAGAATTGAATGCTTGGGAATTTTCTATTATAATCTTGTTGGGGCAGCCTAATCTAGCAAAAATATTGGTTTCCAGGAAATTCATGATCACATTTTCGGTGGCATTCTTGGTGGGCACAACCTCGATCCACTTGGTGAAATAGTGAGTGGCAGTGACAATCCACTTGTGCTTCCCATTGGAGGGTGGATTTATCTCACCTATGAAGTCTAACCCCCATTCATGAAATGGACCACTAGTAGTGATAGGTTTTAGGGGTAGTGATAGTAACTTATGTTTCCCTGCAAATTTCTGACATTCATTGCAGGCCCTAACAATAGTAAATATATCAAAGAAAAAGGTGGGCTAGTAGTACCCTTCCCTTAGGATCTTGAGAGATGTGGCCTTAAAATGTTGGTGTCCTCCACATAACCCTCTATTCATTTCTATTGTGACTTTTTTGGATTCATTTTCATCAAGTCATCTTAACAGGATGCCAGTAGGATCCCTCCAATACAAGTTTTGGTTTGAGATGCAGGATTTGATAGCCTTCAATTTGAGGGACTTGGCCTTTGTATTCTTCACATATGGTGGACATTCAATATGCTGCATAAAATAAATGATGTTTCTATACCAAGGTGAAGAGGAGTAATTTTCAAATACCTTCATGTTGTCTTGTCCAGGACGTATGATGGGTGAATCTGATTGGGTGAAAATTTGATGTAATTCTAGCACCTTTAGAGGAAAAACTTGGCAAGTCCTTGTCCCTTGATCAACTTCATGGGTTTTATGTGTAGGTCATACTCCAATAGTTTGACAATTGAATTCCCTCTCTTCCCCTCACTATCTAGCTGGACCATAATCTCTTTGACATTGCTGTTAAGAACAAAGGTTGTTATGCTAGACTGTAACACATATACCATGAAGGCTTTGAGTGCTTTGACCAACGCATAATCCTAATTTTCTAATATATCATACTTCAACTCAGCATATTGGAGTGCTTTTCTAAAAAAGTCTATGGTCTACTCATTCCTTTCTCCATTTTTCTGCAGTAGTACACCATTAATGGTTTCCTTCGAAGCGAAGGAGAAGATGAAGAAATCTTTGGCATAGTTAGGGCTAGCTAATATAGGGGCTTCAAATAAATCATTCTTGATCCTTTGGAATGTTGATTTTTCCTTTGGTGACCATTTTATCACAACATCCTTCTTCAACATGTTAGTGATAGGCTTCAGGATTTCAACAAAATTTGGCACAAAGCGACTTAGGAAGTTTATCTTTCCAATGAAAGATTGGATAACCTTTTTATTTCTGGGGATTTCGATCTCCTGAATGGCATCGACTCACTTCAAATCAATTTTTATACCTCCTGCTGATATGATGTGGCCCATGAGCTTCCCCTCTGGCATGGAAAAGTGAGACTTCCTAGGATTCATAGATATTTCGTAGCTCTTGCATTTCCGAACAACCTACTCCAGATGCTGCAAATGTTCATCATCAGTCTTGGAGAAAATGATGATGTCATCCAAATATATAACCATAAATTTGTATTTTCCCCTTGCAAAAGCTATGTCCATGGCCCTCTGAAAAGTGGCCCCTATGTTCACTAGCCAAAAAGGCATCTTGTCATACATGAATGTTCCCCATGGGGTGGTAAATGTCGTTTTTTCTTTGTCCTATTCACACACCGCTATCTGTTTATAACCAAAGTATACATCTACCAAGGAAATCCTATGGGAACCTACCACCCTCTATAGAATATGATCCATCTTAGGGAGGGGGTAATTGTCCTTTAGAGAACACTTGTTGAGATTTTGGAAATCGACACACAAGCATATCTCCCCATTTTTCTTTCTCACATGTACCAAGTTGGACACCCAGTTTAAGTACCTCAATGGTACAATAATCATTGAATCCAACATTTGTTTCATCTCTTTCTTGATTATGGACATCAACATGGGATTAAATTATCGAATATTATATTTGAATAGCTTGGAGCTATCCTTCATAGGTATCTTGTGTTGGATGATGTCGGTGTCAAATGTCTTTAAATCCTCATACAACCAAGCAAAAGTATCAACAAACATTTTGATGAGATTTACATACTTGTCTCTTTGATCTGCAACTAAATCTTTGGATAGCTTGAAGATCTTCGGATTCTCAGTGGTCCCAATATTTCAATCTGTTATCTCTTCTTCTTGATTCTTCATGGAAGCTTCTCTAAAAACATCATTACTATCAAACAACCTCTCCAGTGGCACTAGTCCTCTTGGAGTGTGATTGGTTTTCAACTCCAAAATATCATAGCCAGCTACTATCTTTAGCAAATCAGATGTTTCTTGATTTTCTAATTCATTATTTTCACCCTTTTGTCTTTCTTGGTTGATTGAGATATGGGATAATTCATCATGATCTGTAGAAACCTCTACATCCATAGATCATCACTAAAGAATTGTCAGTGCTTTATATTGTCTAGTATGGTTGTCCTATGTTCGATTTCCACCTGATATTTAATATTTGGACCAATGGGAGGTCTAAAAGTGTTGGCAGCCAAGGCCAAAGAATCTTCCTTCTGATTCTCCTCTCTGGGAATGAAGGATATATTAAATGCTAGAAAGAAAAGGTCAATCAAGTCCCATACCTTGTTTTTGTATTTCTTGGCCTCTATTGTTTAGCTTGATAGATGTTCTTAACTTGATTGATGATTAACTCGGACTAGATAAATGGGCTCCATTTGATGGGATCCATAGATGAAGAAAGGAAGTGCACTAGATTGATGGGCTCCATTTGTAGACTATGATGCAGCTAATGATAGTCATGACTATGATCGATTTGTTGCTCAAATTTTTCATGAATATGTAACACATGTTTGTGATATATTTGAAGTTGAAAAAACTCCATTTATTAGTTATGAAGAGGAGCTACCAAATCCACATTTCAAATACTCTTTTATAGTAGATATGGATCTTCATTCCCCAGAAATCGTTGAGCAAAAAAGAAATCTATAAGTCTAAAAATGACCTTCTAGAACAAGAATGAGAAAAGGCTAGTCATGTAGAAGACATACTCTCTCAGTTTGAACAACCAGAAGAGAAGCATCAAGAGTGTTTTGTTTCCCTTAATGGTTTTGAAGCGTACGATATTAGTGAATTATTTCAAACAGAACATGAAGAGTATAATATTATCATTAATGAAAATCTCATATGACAACAACTTTGTCTTCTCAACCAGTAGGAGGCTTTCCACGAGTTCCAAGACCCAATAACAAGTTGGATGGATTCTTATTTTTTCCAAAATCCCAAAGGTTGAAATTTTTACCATGATCATCCTTTGCAACTGTAAGTACAAGATTCCTACTAACGTTTTTCCACGTTTGATATATTCTCTTTGGATTATTCTAAACAATGACATGCATAGAGTTATGGTTCTTAGACAAATGTTTTCTTGGTTTCATTGGAAATGGAATTACACATGATTGATTTGGTTTTCAACTAAATAGAGTAGGTAGTAGGAGAATAAGCTCATAGTTCGAGATTTTAATTTTTAGTTCGCAGATTGTTTTTCAGTGTGTTGATTTTCAGTAGCTTGTTTGAATAAAAGAATCCATAGACAAACAAAGGCATTGGAGTTTAGCTTCAGTTTCAAGTTTCAATAAAGAATCCATAGCCCAACAAAGGAATTAGGGTTAGTTTCAGTGTTAATTTTCAAATATTCATGGCTGGCAGACAGAAAGGAGGTAAGAAAAGGGAGGTGGGGGGAAAGTTATTAAATTTTAAAGGCACTGATATGTTTTTCATATCACCTCATAGGGAAGTGATATCCCCGGTTGGAGCCAATGTTGTAACCTAGGTCTACACCCCTACCTCTCCTCTCTCATTTCCCTATGCCTTCATCAACTTTTTCCTCTTCCATTTCATAAAGTTGGTTTCCCATCTGTTATCTCACCTGGTTTTCCTTATTGGATTCCTTGATTGATTCTTTGCACCAAATTATTTATGTTTTCCTTGAAAGATAATTGCATGTATGGTTTGAGTTTGAAATAATCGTCATCATTTTTTCCACTAGTTGAGCATGTAACAAGCCCACCAAGCCTTTCCTGTGTGCAGGAGACATCCAATTTTTCCAATTTGTTTGTATGCATAGTAAGCAACCATGAGAAAAAACACATCATTCAGAAAAATCCATTTAGGGCTTGAAATGCAAGAAAACAAATGGCTTCAATTTCCAGCCATCAGATAAGGAAAACATTAAGTCACAACCTTCAGATCTCATTGGAGAGAGATTGACGGTGGGGAGGAATTGCAGGGATTGGGAAGCAAATTAAAGTTTTTGCATGTTGTTAGCCCGAAATCACTCAAGATCTTTGATCTTTTCTAGATCAAAAAATCAACGGTGGATATCGATCCCACTACAGATGAGCATCTTCTATTTGTAGATATAATCGAGAAGGAAATTAAAGAGTGAGTGAGTTGAGTCTCCACATTCACTCGTGGTTCTTGATTTTCAAGCAAGGGACACATGTCAGGAGGTATCATACTCCGGGAGGATACAAGAAGAAGATGAGTGAGTAAAGGAATCCCAAAGGCCCGAAGCCCGGATTTCATCTGGACCGTCCATCGAAGAGGACATGCGGCACCAGATCTCTCACTTAGGAGATATGGCACTATGGAGAATTGTAAGAACTATACATTGAAAAGGCCCAAATCACAAAATAGAGAAGTAATTGTGGAACGTTGATCTCAAATCACAAGAATCGTTGATCTTTGTAGCACGTAAGAAAGGAATATCACTTGAAGAGATGAAGCACAAACTCCTGAAGTGAATCTAGATCATCCATTGAAGAGGACACGTGGTGCCAGATCTATCACTTTGGAGATACGACACTCTAGAGGATTGTAAGAACTATGCATTGAAAAGGCCCGAAGCCCTAAATTCCAAAGTAATTGTTGACCATTGATCTCAAATCAACAAGAACTATTGATCTTTGTAGTAGGTAAGAAAGGAATATTACCCAAAGAGACGAAGCCCGAACTCCCGAAGTGAATATTGACCATACAAAACAAGAGGAAATGTGGAGGCAAATATCTCACTACAGAGATATGAAAATGCGGAGGATTATAATAACTATGCATTGAAAAGGCCCGAAGCCTAAACTCCCAAAGTAATAGTGGACCATTGATATCATATCAACAATAACCATTGATCTTTGAAGTAGTTAAGAAAGGAATATCACTTGAAGAGATGAAGTCGAGGAGCGATGAGAGACTGCCACGTCAACTGGGCCTGTACTACATCGAGAGATTTCCAAGCACAACATTCATAAAATCCCAAATCCCAAAGTCCCGAAGACACATGGAACTCATTTTCCTGAAACACATGGCACTCATACATAAAGACACATGGTATTCATTTCAAGCCGCCACGTCACTTTGGGCCTGTACTACTCTAGGAGTTCTACAAACTTTTCATCTAATTTGGCACCATCGCTAAATCAAATAAGGGATTTCTAATACGGTAGATAGATAGAACTTCAAAAGGGGCACTAAAGTAGAAGGTTCACCTGGATCACAGATTGCAACAAGATCGATGGCCACACTTCATTGCGGGGATGGAAAATGCTCGAACGTTAATCTTCCAGAGCAGTCCCACAATTGAAACCATGGTATATCTTGTGAGGTACATGGAAGTTGGTGGTGGATTGCAAGAGTCAAAGTTTTTTGGATCCAAACTACCCTCGAAAACTTCTGCAATCATGTGCTTATATGACGTCAGGTCACCACGTCACTCCTAGATATTTTCATGTTGCACATCCAGTTGTCTTCAGTGGCCTCCAATAAAGTGAGTGCATGCCATGATCAATGAAGAACTCATCTCTATAACTTTGAATCAGTTTATCCAGAATATCAGTTCATTCCAATGCTCGCATTAGTCCAGTTTCATCGCTAGTGGTAGTTTTTAATGATTCAATTCAAGACTCTTTTAGTTTAAATGGACAATAAGTGGTCTTCTGTGTGTGATAAGAACCACTCTTTTGATTAAGTCAAGTGTGAAGTATACATTGTTATACTCCAGTAGGTTTTTACTCAAGTTAATAATTCATTCTATAATTTTTAATGTAGAGTTAAGTCTCATTCCCAAAAGGACAAGAGCCTCTACATCTTCGATAAATATGCATTTTTTGTATGTTTTGAGGGGTCAAAGTTTTGGGGAAAGGATAGAAATACATCAGACTGGATGGACCCATTCTATGCATGGATTCAATCTCTCTACCTGGTGAATATACTCTTGATGAAAGTGTTTCATTCAAATATTCATCTGTTTTATCTTATCTGGATTGTAGTTTTTGATTTGTGCAAAGTACATTTCATTTCCTTCGGCTATTGTATAACTTGTCTTTATTGATATGAAACCTATTAAAACAGTTAATGCTTGGTGAATATTTGTTTTTATCGCAATGTGAGGAAGTAATTTTGTTTTTGATACATGTTTAATGTCTTGAAATGATATTTTAAAGTATTAAACTTCTTGCAACAGACTATTCATTGAGTGGTTTGTTGTTTCTCTTTGTTTTTATTATTTCACTTGTCTATCATTTGTGTACCACTAGTCAAGGAGGACCCTCATCCATATAATTTTTCCAACCCAACCTTCCCATTATCTCAGTAGAACTAACCCTCTAACTGACCAACAAAAATTAAAAATCAACCATTCTAAACTTGAGGTGGCATATCTTTTCCCTTTAGAAGTCAAGTACAGACTTTAGGACCAACAACATCCAAAAGGAAATGATCTATCACTTATTGCCTACACAAATGCAGATTGGTTAGGTTTCATTGATGACTGATGAAGTACCAGTGGAGAAGTGTTTACTTGGGTGAGTGTTTAGTATCTTGAATAAGCAAGAAACAATCATCAATATCTTTATCTACAACTGAAGCAGAGTATATTGTAGTAGCAAGATGTTGTACTCAGCTTCTATGGGTGAAACAAACTTTGACAAATTGATGTAAGTAGGAAAACCCCCTATAGACTACACCAGGGTTCTAAAGTGCAGGTAGAGCTAACCATCTAAAGTCTCCTAATTTTAATCATTATCCCGAAATTACCCCACAATACACAAAAGACAAAGTTTAGGGATCCGGTAGGCATACCTTAAACTCCACATCCAATGTCGATCCCTTTGCACTCAGTTGTTTCTCAATTGCATATCTCCTCCCAAGGCCAACCTGCATTCACCAAAATACAAACAAGAAACTACAAGCATGCATTCTATATATGGATTAGTGAGTTAGACATCATAACCAAGAAATGTAAACAAATCATAAAGATTTGAGACATCATTTAGCGGGACGTAAAAAGTATTTCTTTATATTAATCTCACAAAATTCACTTACAATATGAGACCGACATTGCTCCTCGAACTTGGTCCTAGGATCCTCTTCATAATGCACCAACTGATTCCATGTATTCTTCTCCTCTTTAGTTGTCTCTAGGGAAATGACAAGGGCTTTCAATGGAGGAAAAGGGAATTCTGGCTCAAACTCACAATGTGGATGCAAAATATTGGGGCAAAGGGGGAAGACTAAAATAGGAAGAGTTTCTATGCTCTCGTGATTCTTCCTAGAATGGGACCCCAACACCTTATTTTATAGGCCAAAAGAGATAGTAACCATTGGGGTGACTGGCTATGGGCGGTCAAATGGTTGGGTAACAGCCAGAAAGCCTATATCCCTTTGCAATTTTTATTTTTCATGCTTTTTTGTGAGTGTACGTGGGTTGTAGTAGTGAAACAAGTGTGTGTATGTGGGAAGTAGTGGTGCAGGGCGTGTACACCTTCAAAACAATAGTTCTTTAGAAGAGTTGTTCAATGATGGCTTGGAAAGGATAACAAGTAATATGTCTTGATGCTAGGTATGCATGTATGGTGCAATTTAGGACTATAACAGATACCCCCTAATGTGTGAGGTCATAATATCATCTGATGGACGAAATACATTAAAAATATTCACCAACGTACAAAGTGAGTGAGCCCAGAGACCAAATTTCAGGAGGTGCCATATGAAAAATAATAATTTGTCTCAATGAGGTGGGCATACCCATGCTCAGGATGAAATAAAATCATTGATTCCAATCAAATGCACTGCAGATCCATGTCATATAACTATATAAAGTGTAGCCGCGAGTAGTACACAACAGATCTACATCTCAAAATCAAAAGATATACATGTATAGTATCCATCTTCAAGAAGCCAATGACGCTTGATGGATAGAGATGAGGTCTTCATAGCTCGAGCAACAACTTCAAAATATTCATAACTTGGGTAGGAGTGTAATATCAGTGTACAACTTCGCTACCTAAAGGTCTTCGATGGCTCGTCGGGAACAGACAAGAGGATCTCGGTGATCAGGCAAAGAACTTCATTGATTTAGAGAAAGGAATTGATTGGTATTTCGAGGTGGCTGGGCATGAGAAGAAGAGAAAAACTACAGAAGGGTTGACTCAAGTTTAGTAAAAATTCCCTTGGACAAAAGAATGAAAAAAGATGAGACTCAGGCAACATGGAATTGACATACATTCATGATGCAGGAGGCAACACAAACTCTCCATATGTTTGGAAGGATAACCAAACGGAGGAGGACACATATCTATGTAGCGAGAACAACTTCCTAAGGTCATATTGAATCCTAGAGCTTGACGAACAAACGAAAGGATGTGCTTTGTCCAAGGCCAACTCATTGTGTTGTCAAGAAAAAGAAAATACTTTTCCCTTCCTCTTTTAGGGGTATATTTTTTTTTTTTTGTCTTTTTCAATAATTTTGGAATGTTTTTTGAAAAAGAATAAAAGAATGCTACGTTACAAATGAGGAACGAGTGTCACATATATATTAGTTCCAAGCACAAGGAACACACTGATGCTCAGAGAAAAGGGACATATGCAGGAAAAGGACACTCGGGAAAATTCCTTCACGGGTCAAGGTGTCAAGATGCAGAGGCAAAGTGCTACAAGGCTTGCATATAAGGCATGCTTCATATGGTTTAGTTGAGACAAACATGGAGCCAACATTAGGCCAAATACACAAGAATGCAAATGTGATTAATAATACATAATGATAACGTCCTTTGATGTAATTTTAACGAGCCTAGAGATGGTAAGCTCGGCGGTTTTTCATTTTTAGAGAGTTTGAAAAAATGTAAAAGGAGACTCCACTGGGGTACCTTTTTTGAAGGTATTCTAGTCGGTTAAAAAAAGGGGTAAACTAGCACCAAATAGACGTCTATTCAAAACCATTTTAACGAGTGTGACAAAGACAATATCACTCGACAATATTTTCATATTTAAGGAGTCTGAAAAGAGCTTAACTATGGACTTCGTTAGGGATGTTATTCTTGACCAATTTAATGAGTGTGAAGAAACAAGCTCACTCGGTGATCTTTTCACTTTTAGGGAGTCTAAAAAGAGATTAACTATGGACTCCGAGGGGTTTCCTTTTTCATAAATTTAGTCCCTCGAGTCCGAAAAGGGTTGAATTTATACATGAGAATACTCTTATAGAGAACTAAGGCTCCTAGAGTATACCTTTGTTCGTACAATTGACCATCCAGACCAAAAAAGGGGTAAACTACTATTGGACAGACGTGCCTTCGAATTTTAGTTTGGCAAGCATGAAGGGAAACAAGATCGCTCGAGAATATTTTCATGTTTAGAGGGTTTGAAAAGGGCTTAAAATAAGACCCATTGTTTTGGGAGTCTTGAGGGTGATATCAAAAGAGATAATGAATCATGCAAGTGAGGCTCAAACTCGTAATTAGGAAAAAATAAAAAGGACTCCCGAGCCTATAGTCATTAGTGATGACATGGACACCAAAATGCAACCAGGATCTACCTAGGGCATCCATGTGAAGGTAGGATCTACCACTAAATTACGACAATTCTGTAGAAGGAGTGAGGGTTCTGTGTCGCAATTCGGTGGGATTGATCCTATGGCAAAGAGAAAAAGACAACGAGATGCAGAAAATGGAGGTGGAATCCTAACTTAGATGCAAAAAGTTGAAAAAATGACTTTTTACCAAAAGACCTATTAAAAATGACCCAACTCTCAAAACATTTCCCAATACCCAAAGTAACATGTATCGTAACATCCGCCAAGAAACTCAAGAACCATACTAAACAATTTTCAAGCGAGAAAAAGTGACAAAAGGGTCCAAAAAATGACAAAAAGGGTGCATTTATTTTTGTTTTTTGGGGGGGTGCTGACTTTTAAAGAGGTCAGCCCTACATGTATGTAGGTTTTCCAAGCCTAGTCTGTGTGTGCATGTGGGCAGAATATAATTTTCCCATGTACACATGTGAATGTCGCCAAGACAGCCCGCATACACTCTCTAATAAGTGGAAAAAATAAAAAGCAAGAGTTAACTCCCCATGAATTTGTCATTTTGCAGGATGTATGTTCATTGGAGAGAGAGGGAGCATGAGGAAATTGATTTTTTGGTCTCAAAAGAGCCTGCTGCTGTCATTTTTTTTATCACAATGTGGGTTGTTGAAATTCTTCCAGTGTCCATTTATGAGGGCACAACCCAGGTTGTTGAATGATTTGATAGATTACTGGCATCCTGACACTGAATCATTTATGCTCGAGGGGAAGTCGTTGACTCCAACAACTGAAGATATTTACTTCCTGACTGATCTCTCAGGGAGAGGTGATCTAGTCAACTTGCGTACTCCCCCCCCCCCTAGGCCTCACAACATTAAGGAGTTGATTGGAATCCATTGCTAGGCTGGTACTAAGAAATTAGGTTCTCAGGTGCCTATACACAAGATCAACAACCTATCACTGAAAGTGATAGTTCTACTCATTGGGTGGATCACTGGATCCACATATTTACATTAGGCCTCCCAAGAACACATGAATTGTGCAGTGCAGTGCTTAAATGCACAGATTATTGATTGGAGTACAACCATGATGGATTGCATGTAGAGATAGCTAACAGAGTGTCGGATATGGGAACACCAAAACTTCAGGTTTAGGACTATTTTATGTTCCTTTTCTTCGAGAGGGTACCCATTCTCAGTCCTCTAGAGATGATACAATGGCATGTGGCCTCTCTCCCAGTGCTATGTAGATGGGCGGCTCTGTTGCTGCAATAGGGGGGGGAGGGAGGACCGTGGAGGCCTTTGATGGCAATTTTTTTGACTGGTGGGCACGACAGATTCTGGCAATAGAGGACTACCCCTATGCCAAGATCATTATTCTAGGGATCGTGACATGCCTGTACCTCCCAGAGCAGAGAGAGGAGAGATGGGTAAGTTTTTTTTTCAGAGTTATTTAATTTATATATATATATATATATATATATCATTTTTATGTGTACCAGAGTATCTAACAACTATGTATTTGTTATGTACAGATGTGGGACTAGTGCATCCAATAGACTTCTTGTTGTCACAAGGGTAGGCCCAGGGTTCAACACTACAACAACGCACCAACAAAACCCTAACTACCGACCCTTTCGGAAACACCTATGAAGCAGATGAAGTCTCACCTGAGGTAGAGGTAGGGGTGGTTGCAGGACTCAGGTGTTTGCGACCTTAGCTGGGACACATATATGTGATTGTAATACTTAACATAGAACTTAGCACTGATAGTTCATCAGTATTTAACCACTATTCTACTACGCAGATAAAACAAAGCATCACATCATTCACCCAGATCTGATGTATCTAAGCACTTATCATAAAGAGGTAGATCTGATCTAATAGAATCAAGCACTAAGCACATTCACATAGGTCGGATATAACATTCATACACATCATTAGCACAAAGCATAAATAGATCTATCTATCTATATCAAAGCACTTAGCAAGTAAATACATAAACACATCAAGACAAAGAACAATGTAGAACATCACAATATTTACGTGGTTCAGCCCCACCCTGGGGCTACATCCACCAACTCTTATTCTTTATTGTCTTCAGTCAATTAGTTACATGCACAGAGCCACAAAATCCTACTTCGCATAGGACAGGAGATCTACGTGCACCTCACCAGATCCTCCTTCCTCGAGCTAGGTTTCAACACTAAGACTTCTATAGTCACTTTCACTCATCTCTGCAAGCCCCACACAATATGCATAGAGTTCTTACAATCCTTAGATCACATAGATATAGAACCTATCCATCTTTCTAACATCACATAGATGCATTCTCTATCTTCTCCTTACATTGCCTAGACATCTATATATACATTACAAAATCATCCTAATCATGGGTAAACCCATGGGCCAACATCCCATACCCATTACATAATCCCAATTCCCTAAAAAAACCAAAAAAGAGGTCGAGATCCCACGATCTCTGCTTCATCTTGCTCTCCTCCTTAGACAGATTGTCAAAGTTGCAAAATAGGTCAAAATTGACCAAGGATATCTCAACTTGGTCAAGGGCCAACACTTCTCGAGGACCAGGTGGCATCCTTGACCAGAGGCAAGACCAGCAACAACAGTGGGGGGGGCTCCAGCCAGAAAGGATAAGAGATTATTTATACGACTGGAACGAAACCTCACCACACTCACTCGTACAGTCCCTATGGTGGAGATTAAGGATCTCCCATCATCGATTCAACCTCACGTAGTTGGGGTACCACAGACCCGGGTCCATCTCTTTCAGCATTTGGAAAACACCATTGTTCATTATGGTAGGGCCAACAGGCCCCACCCTTAGCTCGGCTAGACTACTCATGTGTCAAGGGCACCTTTTATATATTTTTTAGGGCATAAGCCCCATGACTCTTACTGGACATATGTTTGAGTCACTTTCACCCACCCTTGTACTATGATATTTTTGATATATATATGTGTATTTACATCATTTTACATCTTATGGAGTACATATATTTTATAAATGTATTTACATGTGTGTGTGTGTGCTTTTTCTTACATGAGTGCAATATGCCAATCTAATATATGATTAGCTAGGGTATCTATGATTTAATTCAATCTCCTAGGAACATGAATATATGTAATGTAATCAAAGCTTCGTTCTAAGAGACGTACCCTAAGGAACCGTCGGTGCAGTGTAGGATCGTAAATGTGGTAAACCCCATTTAACTGAGGCACAACCAGCTAAGCATCTAAGTAGACCCAGAGGTGAGAGATACCATGTGAAAAAGCATCACAAAGAAACTCTAAGACTTCATTGTATTCAACAACATTGTTTGTTGTGTCACCTAAACAGATACCTCCTGAAGATACGAACTGGCCCTAAGGTGTGAAAATCACCCAAGCTATGGAAGAAAGCCTCCAAGTGTGTTGGATAGCGCCATTTTCAAACCCAACGAACACCTCTTATTCACTTGACATCTGCCACAGTGAAAAATATGACATTAAAAATGACACGTCCATAAAACCAAAAAGATAAAAAATAAAAATAAAATGTATAAGAACTATACATATGTACAAGAAGTCACCCAAGGCGACCCACCTATGAGTAATACTCCTTGAGGTAGAACCCATTTCTAGGCTCCTCCAAAGCATTTCCCTCAAATTCCACCAGATGATAAGCACCTTTCTTTAGAACCTCCTTCACGATGAAAGGCCCAAACCACATGGGTTTGAACTTGCCTGCCCCTAGGGGGTCCTTATCTTGGTCATAGACTAGGACATGGTCACCTTCAGAGAAAATATGAGGATAGATGGACTGATCATACTGGCACTTGAATTTTTGTTTGTGAGCCTCATTAACCAAGGCTTCATCCTGACACTTCTCATCGAGTTGCACAAGATATAATAAATGCTCTTCAAGCAGTGAAGTGTCTGGAAATAACTGTACTTCCAACTTAAGAGATAGGATCCAACAATCTATAGGGAAGACTACTTCCATCCCGTAAATGATTTGAAAAGGTGAGAAACCAGTTGCAGTATTAACAAACATTTGGTATGCCCATAGTGTCGAGTACAACATCAAATGCCAATTTGACTTGGTTGAATTGATCGTTCTCTAGAGAATAGTCTTAAGGGATTTATTCAAAGCTTCCACCTAACCATTCTATTATGAGTAGTAGGGTAACAAATGTTCTTGCCTCAACCCAAGCTTTGACATTAACTTGGGCATCATTTTATTCTGAAAGTGATTTCCATGGTCAGTGGCAATCTCTCTTGGGATGTCGAACCTTGATATTATCTGGTTAAACAAAAAGAGAGTTGTTGTCTCGCCATCATATTTGAACGTTGGCATAGCTTTGACCCACTTTTATAACGATGCCCCCTTGCGGAAGGGGGGTTGCATGTAGCGTAATCAATCCCCCACTTGGTGATGGGACAAACTGTGATGATGGGAAACATGGGAGCGGGGTGTGCCCTCATCTTCCGAGAGAAGATATGACATGGGTGACACTTATTGACTGATTCAACACAATCTTTTATTAATGTTAGCCAAAATTAACCAGCTCGTAGAATCTTTTGGGTTGTTGCTAACCCAGACAAATGACTTCCACATGCTCCAGTGTGGCAATCGTTAAGCATGATTTCCACTTCTTCATGAGTGAGACACCGACGAAGGATGCAATCTACACCTCGATGATACAGATTTCCCTCGAGTATGAGATAGTTCTTGGCCTGATGGCATATACGACGATGCTCATAATGAGAAAAAGAGGTGGGGCACTTCAAAGTATGGCAATATTCTAGTATATCTATGTACCAAGGGTCCAAAGATGTGATCAAAAACATGTCTCCTTTGATAGGTGACTCCTCAGGTATAACATCACCTGATTCAACCGAAAGTTTCGAGATGAGTTCCGCAAAGACCAAGGAATTTTGGGATTTTTCCGAAACAAAATCCAAGTCGAATTCTTAGAGGATAACTATCCATATACTGATATTTCCGTTGATTACATGTCATGTCAAAATGTATTGAAATGGATTCACAATGACAAAGATGGTGGTCTTGTGAAAAAATATGTAATGACAGAACCATTGGATAGCATGAACTGCTGCCAATGCAAGTTTTGCAACATGGGAATAATTGAGTTCCAGTCCAACTAGGCCTTGGCTCAGGTAATAAATCATGTATTATGAGAGAAAATAATCCTCCTGAACCAAGACCATACCGATGGTCGACTCTGTAGTGGCCAAGTACAATAAGAAATATTTATTATAATTGGGTGGCCAAAGCAGAGGGACAGATGTAAGACTGCATTTCAATTATTCGAAAGAGAACTGAGCTACTTCATCCCAATGAAAAGGAACGTCCTTATTTATTAAACGCATGAAACCCTTTGTGATCTCAGCATAGTTTGCAATGAAATTCCATAAAAAGTTTGCTTTTGCCTGTAAAAACTGAATATGAGGGATTGTGTACAGGGGAGGCAACAGAACTATTGCCTCAACCTTTAGAGGATCGACCATGATTCCTATTGTCAAAAATATGAAACCTAGCAGATGACCCGATGTTATGCAAAAACTTCATTTGTTTGGATTTAAGTGAATCCAGTAGTAGCGACATCTCTCAAAGATAAGTCAGAGGTGTGTGGGATGATCAGCTCTCTTATGAGATCATGAGGCTAAATAATCAAGATAAGCCTCCTCTCTGTGTTTGAGGTCGTGGAAAGCAAAAGACATGGCCTGTTGAAAAGTAACTCCAACATTTTTAAGACCAAAAGGAATCTTTTGCTAAGCGAATGTACCCCACTGACAAATGAAAGTGGTCTTGTGTTGGTATTCAGGCTTGATTTGTATCTGATTGTATCTCGAAAAACCATCCATGAAATAAAAGGCTTTGCAACCTGTGTATTCATTGACTATCTGGTCAATAAATGGCATGGGGAAATTATCCTTTGGACATGCATTGCTCAAATCACAGAATTCCATACATACGTGAATCGTACCCTTCGTTTTGTTGATTGGCACACGATTTGACACCCATTAAGTCAATTGGATGGGGTAGATGAAACCAGATTTGAGTAGTTTCTCTATTTTAGCCTTAATAATTGTTGCTTTCTTAGGATTAACTAGACAAAGCTTGTGCCAGACTAGCTTAACATCAGGGTATGTCATGATTTCATGTTTGATGATTCTTAGATCTATGCCTGGCATTTTCTCGTAATAACAGGAAAACACATCGTGAAATTCTTTAAATAAATCTATGTAGATTGGAATCTCCTTAGGGGAGCAGTCTGCTCCGACGAAGATATTATCCATGATGCTAGGGGTTTTGGAGATATCAATAGGTATTGTTTGAGCAATGGTTGCCATATTTCCTTCATTGTAAACAATGTGCGTAGCCAAAGGATTGATAGTACAAGCCCTATCTCCAGTCATAGTCAGAGTGAATTCACCTACTTCAATTCTTCTTAAATCTGGGAGGAAATAAGATCTGTGATGAAGATCATCCCAGGGTCTGTCTAAACTAGTCATTGCCTCAATAATCACCTCGTCTAAGGGAAATACTAATTCTAAATAATCATTATCGGTGAGGGAACCTTGATCCCAAATAGGCCCGAGAAATGGATCTAACTCCTTTGTGGGAGTCAGATCAGGGTCGATGAAATCTTGCTGGACTCTAGACTATGCAACTTATACCACAAACAAAGGCATGGCCATGCCATAATGCCCTACACTTACATCATGTCTTATGGGGAAGGAAGAGTCCATGGATCGTTAAATTAATTCATGCAAAACAACAAGATTTGAAATATTTCAGTCGTAGGCTGGTTGGGGACAACCTATATGTAATAGACATTCTCAGACAGAGGTGGGTAATCGAAAGTACCCATTAAATGTGGGCACAAACCAACCCCTACGTTGACGATGTCAGGCTAAGGTTTATCAATCATTGGGACTGTGGATACCCACGATGAAGGGTTAGGACAGAAGAAGGATAATTGATCAATGGACATGATCCGACCCTGGTGTGGAAACAACAAGACCCGGAAAACTGTCACGACCACTACTTTCATGGAATAGGTCCAACTCCTTCCTAACAAGAGATTGTATTCGAGAGACTCATCGACCACTTCAACCTCGACATACACGGTCTTCCCCCCTAACTTCACGGGGAAAGAGGGGATGATTCCATGTGGTTAGAATGAATGACCATCAAAAGAGGTAAGAAGAGTAGGTGACGAAGACAAAATGGGTTTTCCAATGGCCTTCCAACATGCCAAAGACATCACACATGTCGAGGCACCCTCATCAACCGTTGTGAGAAAAATGTTATGAGTAAAAATTTTCGTGGCGTAATCCACTACTATATGAAATGCAACGTGGTAAGGAAGAGGAGGTTTTAAGTCAGTCGTATCAAACATGATTGTTCTCAGATTACAAGTCTCAGTAGATCCTAAGGCAACTAATAGAGCCTTTCTCTGGGAAGGGAATCTCTGGAAGACTTCCAAAGTAGACATTGCACAAGGGGTTTGTGACAAATCCTCCACCACAGAGTAGTTCTGGGTGGCCCTTACATTTGGATTGTGGGAATATTTCTTGAACAAACATTTTGGGATGCATGTCATTGTTTCTCCCAACATCTTCTCAATGTGGAGAGGAAGAGGTGGGTTTTAGTTTTCTTTACCCTTCTCAAAGGTGTTTGGCATTTCATAGTCGCGTTTCCTAGTTGCTATATCAATGCTACCTTTCATCATGTACACATTCGCAGATGAAGGATTACTCAAATATGGAGGGGGTCCCTGACTGTACCCTTCCACACTCGAAGAGGCTTGATTTAAATGTTTCCCATGTGGAAACATGTTCGTTAACATGACAAGTTGTTGTTGTACCAATAAATTTTGGGCCTCCACAAGCCAAGGGCACTGGTGAGTCAGATGGTCTTTTGTGCAAAGATTACATAGATACTTCAACTTATTCTTTTTTGTGTTGCCCCCACCAACTTTATTGGTAGGTTTCTTATCCCCCTTACCCTTCTTTCATTGTTTCTTCTTTCCATTAGGCTGTTCGGTGGCCTTCGAGTTTGTTGATTGCACACTGTGTACATCTTGTTTGAGTAGGGGGAGCATCCAAAACAATGGTCTGGCTAGCCATTGTTTGTTGTATCGAAAATTGCTACAATTGATTCGAAAGTTGATCAGTGGACTTCATTTTCACTGAACCAACAATACCATTGGCATGTGGTCTAGACCTCTATCTGGTCTTATCAAGTATCGACCTCAGTGCATATAGAAAAACTTCGTAAAGTAAACCATACTGAGAGTAAATCAGTTCTAGCTGTTGGGCTCTCATTATCACTTATTCTTCTGAAAAAACCCCCGACATTGCAATGTATTTAGATAATTGAGGTACCAAAGACTTAAGGAACCACTCAAGCAAGAATGTTGGTGGGACTAGAACTTTTATCAAACTCTTCCAACATCCCCATTCTCGGATGTGATCAGAGATATGGTCCACTTTTGTCTGCTCAAAATTGGCTAGCAATTCGGTGCCAGCTTCGTATCTCACAGGTAATTGAAAATGGTTTAAGAAATCCATTGCCAATTCACCAAAGGTATAGTATCTTGAGTGGTCGAGCTTGATGTACCATTCTACAACACTCCCGATGAGAGTGCGTTGAAACAAACGCAACTGGACGGAGTTGTATCTCAATGAGTTGGATGAGCACCATAAATGGAAAGTAGTCACATGATCGCCTGGATCTTCATTAGGATTAGCTTCGAACTTTGTAATGTACAAAGGAAACTTGGTTAGTATAGGAGGCCAACATGGATCATGACAGATGGGGTTGTTTAATAACCTTGTCAAGTCTGGCAAGTGCAGAGTTGCTAGAAATGGTAATTTGGGTTGTTGATTATAACCAGGGATAAAGGAGCCTCGAATTTGGCTGGCACTAGGTTGCGAGGAAAGTTTAGGTTGTTGGCCAGGATTTTGGTAATAACCATGGTCGTGACCAATGTACAAATTCTATTCTTTTTGAGACATCGTTGGCTGACTCCCGTAATAGGATGTAAAAGGTTGGTCTTGTGTCGCATTCCAAGTATTTTGAGAAGGGTTTTCCCCTCTTGATCCGATGGGTATAGGTCCTGAACCTTTCCTGGGGTTCCATTGGATATGGAAGGAGTTTCCCATGGTCGATATCCCTGACAAGGGAACTGATCCCTGCCATGGATACCAAGGTCCTTGTGAGGAAGGAATTCCTGAGTTTTCCTCCTGTGCAGGAATAGTAATATGTACAATTTTTTTTTTCCATAACCGAGGTTTCCCCCGGCCAAGATGGCAGCTGACGAGAATGCGTTGTTACCAAATGTGCTGAAAAAAGAGAATGGTGTCAAACCTACTATCATTCTTTAAGAAGGAAGTCCTTGACTACTTTCTCCAAATGAACTATAGTTTACGTTCATCCCGATAGAGTGCTGGGGAGAACCACCAAGAGATGGGGATGAAGGGGGTATATGACCCCCTCTATAAGGGAAAGCGTTATAGGGAGCTTAAGTGCCCCCCGTGGATCCTTGCAAAGGAGCATTGGAGCTCCTTAACCTAATACCTAAAGTCTATAGAGTGGAGTAGGAAATGACAATGTTTGAATCAAAGCTAGGAATCGCGTATGAGAATGGAGGGCCTATCGCACTCTGGGTGAAAGGAGTAGTGATCGCGGCCATAGACGAAATCATACCATTGCTCGAGGTAGAGGTGGTCAATACCATAGTGGTATGGACCAACAATGGTTGGTTAGAAGGTGGAACACCCTATGTACTAACAGTCGTAGAGGGAATATGAGGATTCCCTGAAGTAGCAACATTTGTCTCCATCGCTACTTGTGACACTACCTGAGGCTTGTAAGGTTTAACCTATACGATGATGGAAACTGATAGATTAGTGATCAGAGGGTTATGCAGACAAAGAGATTCCACTCCAAGGTTAGAAATGGTTGGTTCCTCCGGAATCAAATGTTCTCCTCTCGGAGATGGGTCGGGCTCCATTTCCTATGGTCGGGTCACCTCAAAATACCCTTGCTATTATAGTATTTTCCTTAGCAATGGTGGGGGTGGCTCCAGATTAACCGCAGGGGTGGCTCCAGATTAAGCAGCAGTAGGCCAAGAATCCTTCACGACTGACGGAGCTCTTGATCCTCCATAGTGTGAGAATATAAAAGACACATTAGGGATTTCTATTAACGTTTAAAGGACAACACACATTAGAAAAATATCCTATGAGACAAGACAAGTAGATCACTAGCTAGTTGGAAGAACATTTAGACCAGCCAACACTAGAGAAACTTACCGGTGCAAGTGCAACTCGAACACGGAAGAAACCTCTAGGTATACTCTACAAAGCATGGCCTGATGTCTTCCCTAGTTACCATGGAATACCCCTGCATTCACCTATGTAAGTCCCTAATATAAAGGCAACTAGGTTTCCAGCGCATGAACAGTCACCAAGCAGGTATAGTCGATAGTCGAGTGGACTGCAATGAGTAGGGTATCAAGCCCAAAATCTATCAAGGGTATTGAAAGAAATTGTTCTGGAAGATGACTTAGGACCTCGAACATATTTGAGACCCATGAAGCTCCATGGAAAATGCAATCAACGAAATACCAAGATAAGCCCTCTATATGTGTTCCCCACAACGCTTGGTCTGGCTTTGGAGGGGTTATCTCCACTACCTTTCCGCACGTGACCTCATGTTTATCCCCTGTGTTAGAGGGGATTCCTAGATAACTTTCATGATTACTAGACTTTCAAGCACTCCCTAACACATGATCTTATGTTTGTTTTTGTAGCCTTGAAGAGTTTCCTCTCCAGTCCTAAATCAAGGCTCTAGCCTAGACTGCATTGATGGACCCTACAAACACAAAGCCTAATAACTTTTAATTAAGCGTTAATTTTAGTGGATGTCTTAGGTCAAAAGGAATGGAAGTGAAACCAGTGATTTTATTTAAGAGACAAAAGAGAAGAGCATAAATGAAACTGAAAACAAACTACTTCTTCTTCACAAATAAATATTTTCCAAATTAAACTCTTTCACCAAACTTTTCGTAACTATTTTTCTCATATCTTTGAAAAGAAAAACTTAAAACAAGATTTCGCTCGACTACGAGCTACTTAATGTCCTAAGTATTCAAATAAATAACTTAAGAAAACTTTCCTTTACCTTGATAAATGAAGCAACTAAACTAAACTAATTTACCAAACAAAGAAATGATTTTTATTTTTTATTGTTTTATGCTTCAAAACAAGAAATTTGAAAATGAATTCATTTCTTTTATTCTGAAGAAAAAAAGGGAAAAATGAAGACAAGACAAGACCAAGAAATGACTTCTAGCCCAATCAAAGATCGTAGGGAGTTAGTGACAATACCAAACAGACAGATCCGAACGGACTCACAAACTTGTCTAAAAACCCTAATAAAGAAAACACAAGAAATCTTTGATAAAAAATAAAGCTATGCTGAGGTTGTTGAAATAATGTAACTGCGAAGAGCATTCTTATTATTTTGTTATTGGATTAAATCCCCATTGTGGATTAATCATGTCATTATTATTATTTTTATTATTAGATTAATCCCCATTGAGGATTAATCAAGTCGGTAATTGTATAAGGACCAAATCCCCTTTTGCGGATTGGTCATTGGACAATTATAATGTAAAGAATAAGAAGTCGGCCCTAGCAGTTATAATGAAAGGGCCAGATTTAATTAAAGGTGGATTTACCCACCCAGTGAAAGAGGTCGGTACAGCCAGTTGGTGACTCTTCACATGTGCCAGATTAGTATAAGTAAGAGGCTAGCACCTCACTTATAACACACACTTCACTTTCTCATGATCTTATGAGGCAAGTTGACATTTCAAGTTGGTGAGAGGAGAAGAAGGATGGCGCATCTCTTGGAGGAGGATTTTCTGTATTGGTTGAGTTATCTCTTGAACATTTGTATAANCTTTTATGATAAGGAAGTTTTGCTGGGTTTTCTTCCCCTAGAGGGTTTCCCAGGATAAATGTTGTGTCTATTGTGGATGTGTATTTCTCAGTGATCTTGTGCTTATTATGCTCTTATCTTTATGAAATGCAAAGAACTATAATATCAGCATAAACATTAACATGGTTTCAGAGCCAACCTGAAGAAAGCACAATCTACAAGAGGAAAAACGTCACTGTTACCGGGGCCCAAAATTAGGGTTTTGAAAAAGTGAGAGTTTTCAGCTATCTATCACCATAGAAATTTGCACCCTCCCCTAAGGATCAATTTGGCACTTAGAGCGCACCTTTTCAGTGGCTATATCTCCCGAAAAGTGAAACCCTAGTTTCACAAAGTACCAGAAAACCAGAAAACCAGAGTACCAGAAGTACCAGAAGTACCAGAGTACCAGAAGTACCGGAAGCACCAGTCCATAAAATTCGGAAATCAGATTTGGCAGGGTAAAAGTTGAA
>ML786349.1:1305022-1320029 GCA_009831015.1 Picea engelmannii | reverse complement strand
ACAATTATAATGTAAAGAATAAGAAGTCAGCCCCAGCAGTTATAATGAAAGGGCCAGATTTAATTAAAGGTGGATTTACCCACCCAGTGAGAGAGGTCGGCCCAGCCAGTTGGTGACTCTTCACACGTGCCAGATTAGTATAAGTAAGAGGCTAGTGCCTCACTTATAACACACACTTCACTTGCTCATGATCTTATGAGGCAAGTTGACATTTCAAGTTGGTGAGAGGAGAAGAAGGGTGGAGCATCTCTTGGAGGAGGATTTTTTGTATTGGTTGAGTTATCTCTTGAACATTTGTATAAGCTTTTATGATAAGGAACTTTTGTTGGGTTTTCTTCCCCTAGAGGGTTTCCCAGGATAAATGTTGTGTCTATTGTGGATGTGTATTTCTCAGTGATCTTGTGCTTATTATGCTCTTATCTTTATGAAATGCAAAGAACTATAATATCAGCATAAACATTAACAGAGGTCATACCTAGGCTATAGACTGATATAACAAAGACCAGGACTAGATCAAGAAAACCCTTGAGAAGTGTGACTCCTGATAGGGAAGAGGATGATCACCTCTTCTTTTTTTTTTAAATTCTCAACACAGGCATGCTACTGACACTTCAACAGCCAGTGTATGTATGTGCGTTGTCCAAATGCAGGGTGCATATGTATGTGTGTAGGCCCACTCCAGGATGCATACACCTCTGTAACTCCTCAAAAAAATGAAAACCAACAGTCCAACATAGGAATGGAGTACTGGTATGGAAGACAAGAATCCCTTAAATACATAAAATCTTACAAAAACTCAAGAAACAGTAAATAAATTGATTCAAAAAACCCCAAAAAATATCCCCAAAAACCATAGAGGTCTCCCCAGTATGGTCGCCAATTCCGATGTAAGGGGGAAAATCCCCTACAGACTACACCAAGGTTCTAAAGTGCAGGAAAACCTAACTGTCTAAAGTCTCCTACTTTTAATCACTATCCTGACATTACCCCACAATCATACATAAAAGACAAAGTGTAGGGATCTGGTAGGCATACCTTAAACTCCGCATCCAGTGTCGATCCCTTTGTACTCAGTTGTTTCTCGACTGTAGATCTCCTCCCAAGGCAAACCTGCATTCACCAAAAGACAAACAAGAAACTACAATAATTCATTCTATATATGTATTAGTGGGTTAGACATCATAACCAATAAATGTAAACAAATCATAAATATTTAAGACATCATTTGGCGGGACGAAAAAAGTATTTCTTTATATTAATCTCACAAAAGTCACTTACAATATGAGACTGACACTGCTCCTCGAAGGCGGTCTTGGGCTCCTCTTCACAATGCACCAACTGCTTCCAGGTATTCTTCTCCTCTTCAGTTCTCTCTAGGGAAATGGCAAGGGCTTGTAATGGAGGAAAAGGGAATTCTGGCTCAAACTCAAAATGTGGTTGCAAAATATTGGGGCAAAGGGGGAATACTAAAATGGGAAGAGTTTCTATGCTTGCATGCTTCTTCGTAGAATGGGAACCCAACACCTTATTTTATAGGCCAAAAGAGATAGTAACGGTTGGGGTGATAGGATATGGGCAGTCAAATGGTTAGGTAATGACCTGAAAACCTGTATCCTTTTACAATTTTTATTTTTCTCTCTTTTTTGTGAGTGTACGTGGGTTGTAGTAGTGCATCAAGTGTGTGTACACGGGAAGTAGTGGTGAAAGGCCTATACACCTTCAAAAAAATGAGTTTTTAGAAGAGTTGTTCAGTGATGGCTTGGCAAAGATAGCAAGTAAGATGGGTTGATTCCAGGTATGCATGTTTGGTGAAATTTAGGGTTATAACACAAATATACAAGCTGAGTATGATGAGCTCATTCCAATCTATTGTGATAATACAAGCACCATCAATATCTCAAAGAACCTGGTGATGCACTCCAAGATGAAGCACATTCCAATAAAGTATCACTTTCTATGGGAACAGGTTGTAGAGAAGAACATCATAGTTGAATATTTGTGCAAAAAATAACAAGTGGAAGGCATCTTTACAAAACTACTTCCAAGGGAAGCCTTTGAGTATCTTCGCGAGAGACTCATAGTAATTTCTACTCCAAAATGAATAATTTTGAATGATTATATTACATGTCTTATATTTACACAAGGAAACATAATAAAGAGGACAATTCAGGTTGGAGATCAGTTTTAGGAAGAGTTCAGTCAAGGGGAGTAGCCCTGGATGGAAAGATACCTTTTCCATTGATGACAAAGGGGGAGAGATTTATTAGATGCAAAGGTAAATGCTTGGAGAAAGAGAAAAGAGGCATGTTTCCAGGGGGAGAAATGGTCACAGGGGGAGAATGTGTGATATGACTTCAGTATTGCATCAAAGTGTTTCCATCAATGCCAAAGGGGGAGATTGTTGATTAATTGGGTTGGTTGTCATTGATTTCAACCCTTGAAGAAATTCCAGTAGCAAATTTTGGTAGCACAAAGGTTTTGGTAATGGACCCAAGTTTGTTTGATGGATAATGGTATGAGTTTTAATATATTTGTAGGAATTACTATTCTATATAGATATTTCATGTCATTCCATTTCCGGTGGTATATGGAACGTCACATAAATCCTCACAGTTAGAGAGTTATGGCCATGTGAATTTGGAGAACCCTCATGAGTCATCTAGAAGCCCCAAAAGGTCAAAGTAGTCAAAGTGGTTGCAAATAAGAAATTATTTAAATAATAAAGTGAACTGATGAGTGTACTATAATTCAAAGTGGATACAAAAGAAATTATTTAAATAATAAAGTTATTGGATAAATTACTAAGTGGACAAGTGGTTAGAAGTGGGTTAGCCCTAAAATAAGGAAAGTGGTTTAAGATGGTTAGAAGGTAACCCCTTGAGGAAGCTACATAAAAGTATAAGAAATTATTTAAATAATAAAGTGAAGTGATGAGTGTATTATAAGTCAAAGTGGATACAAAATAAATTATTTAAATAATAAAATTAATGGAGAAATTACTAAGTGGTTAGAAGTGGGTTAGCCCTAAAATAAGGAAACTGGTTTAAGATAACCCCTTGAAGAAGCTACATAAAAGTACAAATAAGATGCAAGGGTATCTAATTTTAATAACACTTGAGCATATTGAATATCTACAAGCAAGTGAGGTAACCAAAAGATATATAAGGCGAATTTCAAAGGGAAGGTGAAGTAAAGAAGGCTGAAATGCAAGAGAGGATAAATTCTTTTGATGATGCTTTCTAAGGTATGTTATTTATAGGTCATCTCACCATTTTTGCAATAATGTTTTTTCTAGAATGATTCAGACAATGAAATATGGAGGCCATTAAGGAAGCATATCCAGTTAGTTGTGATAAACATTTCCTCTTGTAGGTCGTTGTATTTTGGATTTACACTCTGTGGAAAATAGGGTTTGTGGCTAGTCTTGAAACTAGTCTAAAACAAATTTTTTGGCTAAAAACGTCATAACTTCTTCATAACAGATCCAAATTTAGTAATACCAAATGTATTGGTTAGATTACAGCATGTAGTATTATTCGTACCATTTTCAGATCCATACAAAAAACATTCTGTGTGAGGCATTCTCTACAAGTTGTCTCTCTAGAATAAGCCAAAATTCAACAAGGTATGTCATTTTTGCTATAAGTCCTTTTCTGAGAGGTTCCAAGCAGTGAAACCTAGAGGAATTTCATAAAAGACACTGAAGAACATTATGTATTTTTTTCATATCATTATTCATTATAGGTACATAGTTATGATTATTTCAAGTTGGGTTGTTGACTAATCCAAAATTAGTCAAGTAAGACTAAAGTAAAGTTTGATGAAAATGATAGTTTATTGTTGTTAAAGTTAAGGAAGGTTTGAAAGTATGTGATCATATACACCAGGTCTATTACAGAGTTACAAATCAGATTTGGATGATGAAATTGATGAGGACTTTTGGTTGAGGTACATGTTGGGTACATGGTTGAGACAAGTAGTTGATGAGTTGGCACATACAATGAGGTGTATAGTTGATGATGATGGTAAATCTTGATGAGTCATAGTTTATGTGTATTTTATGCATTATTGGTACATATTTGGTGCATGGTTGATGCACTCATTGATGGTACAGGTTGAGGTACAAATTGATGCACTTGTTTATGGTACAAGTTGATTACAAGTTGTTTATGGTACATGTTGTTTACATGTTGTTTGGTGCAGGTTGATTGGTATATCTCACAGTGATAGTGTGACAGTGTTTGCTGGATGGGGCAAGGGCAAGTGGTTGTTTCCACCTTCGGGTTTTAGCTGAAGAACATAAGGGGCTGTATCCTCTTTCTAGTTGTGGCCATAGAATTGGGGAGTCAGAGCTTCCCTCAGGTTGTAGTCTGAGAAACTAGGGGGTTGGAGCCTCCTTCTAGTTGCAGCTGGAAAACAAAGGAATTTTGTGCTTCCAATGAATGTAATTCTTAAAGACATATAAGAAAAATCATTTTGTGGTTTTCTCCCACTTTGGGTTTCCATGTAAAAAAATTGGTGTATTGTGTATGTGTATGATTTCTCGTTTGTTCATTTTTTATTTACTCTGAAACTATTGGATGATAATGCTACATTGATATAAAACTTGCATTTTATGGTTAAAAAGGATTAGATTGCTCTATTATTTATTCACCCCCCCTATCACTAATCCAACAAAAGAAAGTCTAATAGAAAATTCCAATAGCCCCAACGTTATGGTTAAGGGACCCAATTTTGTTTTAGGTATAAAGACATGATTATTAGTGAATATGTAGGTAATACTATTCTAGATGGATAGTACATCTCATGTCATTTTTGGTGATATGTGGAATTCCACATAACTCCTCACGGTTAGAGATTTATGACCTTGTGAAGTTCAAGAACCCTCTTGAGTTATCTAGAAGCCCCTAGAAGGTCAAAGAAATAAATTTATTCTAGAAATTCCTAGAATAAGTTTACTAGTGAAATGGGTTGTAACTAGGATTTAATAATGGGTTAAGTTGTTGCAAAAAGAAAATAATTAAAAATAAATTAGTTGCAACTAGAAGTGGTGAGTTGACTATTTGTGGATAAAGTGGGTTATCCCTAAAAGAAGGAAGTTGGGTAAAGTTAGTTAGAAGAGAACCCCTTGAGGAAGCTACATGGATAGTATAAATAAAAGAGCAAGGGTCTCCTATTAGCACCTAATCAGAAAATTGAATATCTATTATTTGTGAAAAGTTTATTGCAAGTACTCATTGATACATCTGAAGTTACGCAAAACTGAGGAAGTAAAAGAGGGTTGAAGAAAAATGTTTCAGAGTTGCAGATTTACTGAAAAAACACTATTTTTTTAGGTGTATGCAGGCTGCATTGGAGGAAGACATGTGCATATGTGGGATGAAGTAGAACATGGCGTGTATAGTTGGGAAAAGCCATGGAATATTGAGTTTTTGAAGGTGTCAGGTTCTCAGAGTCTGAAAACAAGTTCTGAGGAAGGTCTACAATGATCAGGTACAACAAATCTATCTACATGTTCAAAAGGTATGTCATATTCTTATGTGTACTTAGATATTATTGTCTCCATGAGATATGGTTATGGGAGTTTGAGGTTTTTCCCTAGATAGGTTGTTGGTTGTATGGAACTTATGGTATGAGATAGATCTATAGAAGCACAACACTAGTATGTTTGGTATTATTCATTGGTACATCTTGTTGGTTTAAGTGTTGAGGGATAGCTTGTATTTCTTGGTATAGTGTTGATGGGTTTGGTGAAGTTGTTGGTGTGGTTTGAGGTTTCATATCAGTGAGGATTTGATGTCTAGTCCATGTGAGGGTTATTACACTTTATCATGAATGCATACATATGTATGGAACATGAATAGAGGGACATAGATGCATTTGGTTAAGGGATATGTATGATGATGTATGCACATGGTACAACTACAGATTGGACACAATAACAAGTTACAAGTTGATGTGATAGAGGAAAAAAATATTTTAAGTTTCAATAAGGTGAAAACCATATATTTATGAAGGTGTACATAGGTTGAAGCATAGACATGCCACATACATACACAGGCTGCAATATAGATAGGCTGCATACATATGCAAGTTGCAGCATATACATGTCGCGTACTTATTGTTTTTTTTTGGTATAGTTTGATCACACGCTATTGGTACAAGTTGGTTACAAGATGTTGGAAAAGATTGGTACACATTTACAGTGGTATATCTCACAGTGATAGTGTGGAAGTGGTTTCATCATCTATTTGGCACTTATATTTCAAGGCGAAAGAATGGGGCAAGGATAGGTGGTTGTAGCGACCTTCTAGCTGTATACGGAGAACAAAGGGGGTTGTAGTCTTCATCTATTTGGAGCCAGATAATTGGGGATTTGGAGTTTCCCTCAAGTTATAGCCTGAAAATATAGGGGGTTGGAGCCTCAAAAATAATTTTTTGGTTTTCTCCTGCATTGGGTTTCCACGTAACAATATTGGTGTACTATGTATGTGTGTTATTTCTCATTTTTCATAGTTATTTATTCTACACTTTTTGAATGATATTGGTAAATTGATCATAAATATAAAAAAACACTTATATATTGTGGTTAAAAAGGATTAAAAATATATATTATTGATTCACTCCGCCTATCATTAATCCAACATATTTCAACCTTATCAGAATCCCTAAATAAAATCCTTATTCCCCTAAAAGTGATAATCACGTGTCCACTTGAACAAGCCTTGGAGGTGCCTTGACATAAATGTATACAGCTCGAAAGTGGTCCCCTTATAGAGCATATTTTAAGCATGTCCCTCATGGGATGAGATAACATGTGGTTGCTTCCACATGCCCACTTCAAGTTGTACACAAATGGATCCCAAAGATGTCCAATATAAATATGACAAGCCTAGAAATGTCGAAGGTAAAGATTGCAAGATGGAGATTGTCAAAAGTATTATTTTTTGGTCAATTTGGATACCCTATCTTTTAGGGAATTTTTACCCTAAATAACTAACTCAAATGGAATCATAGGTTACATGTTTGGAAATATTATTCCTGTTATCACTCCAAGAAACCCTTTGTGGTTGTAGACCAAAGGTGCTTGGTAACTTAGAAATAATGATTTTTAGGTGTTTGGGGCAATGGGGTCTTCAATGGTTTGTATAATAAACAACTCATCACACATCTAAAGATACAGTGCTTTCAGTAAACAATAACCAGATCCAATAATTGAAAGAGAGTATGGAGAAAACTATTCTTGATTTGCCAATACTAGTGAAAGTAGGGCCTAATACAAGACAACAAGGAATCCTTTAATTTCAAGCCTATGAGTTCAACAAAGAGGTAACAGTCTTTATGAACTAAACAAACTGAAATTAAAGTATAGAGAATGAAAGATGAATAATTATGGTATTGCAAATGAAAGGAAACTCCACTTTATTTATGCAAAAAAGAGTCTATACAATGGAATGAAAATGTCTCCCAGTTTGAACCCTTGTTTCATATCAAAAATAGGCCTTTATAGGCTCTACAATCTATTTCACAGATCCTAAAAACATGGATCTGTATTTAATAAAAGAAAGTCAAATCTAACTAAACAACTTGAAACTAAAGTCTTAACAACTAAACTTAGAACTTGAACTGTCTTCAATGTCCAAAACTCGCCATCTGCATCCTTCAGCTCCTGGTATCTGCAATGTGGTGAAGAATAGCAGGACACCTATTTTGACAGTTGGATCTCCCAACGTTCATGGTCGATTTTTGAGGAAATGGTTTTGCATGTGGTTGCCAAAATTCTCTCGAACCTCTAATGCTAAGTCCTTTGCATACGATCTGATAGCCCATTGATAGTCTGGAACTCCTTCATAACTTGTTCAGAATGATCTGTTCTATCCTTGGCTTAAAAAAACACTTTTCCAGCTTTCAACAGCTAACTCGTTTAATTTTTCGTGGGTTAGTTGTTGAAAGTCACCACTTTCCACAACTAACGGGTCATAAAATATCGCTTTGCACTGGTGAAAGCCCTGATTGTGCTCAAAACGAGTTTTCACCTCCAAAATTTTGATTTCATCAAAACTTAGTGTGTCTCCAATTTCTCACCTTGCATATTAACAGTGACTTGAGCAAGTACCTTCAGGTTTGGATGGGATTTTTTCCTTTGTTTTTGTTTTAACCTTCTTATATGCCTTTTAAGGAATTTGTCAAGCCACCACAGGCTATTGTAATCTTTGGTGAGTTTTTTCTTTCTTTTCTTCTCTTTAACACTTTCCCTAGCCAATCTCTCAAATGCAACATTAGTTTTTTCGACGTTCTCAGACAACTTCTTATACCTTCCTTTGATAACCCATTCCAAAACCTCTTGCTGGGCAATTACCTCTTTCAGATGCTTGATTTTCTGAGACCTCTTTGACTTGGATCTTTTTTATGTTTCTCCTTCCTCTGTTTGGGTGAAGGTCTCATAGTTTTGGGCAGACTCAGTTGACTGCTCAGGATTCTTGGTGACAGGGCATTGATCTTGTTGCTCTGATTCTGAGTTTGAATAGGGAAAGTTTAATATATTCTTCCCTATACTCTGCTCTGTAGTACGCTCTATGGTTTGCTCTGTGGTCTGCTCAAAGTTTAACCTTTTCTTCGACCTGCGGGGCTTTGCTCCAGAAATTCTGTCTTCTGGAGGTCCTGGCAGGGTCCTTCTTTTTCTTGAACTACTTTGAGGAGAAGACTGTTTCTTTGAACCTTTCCCTGGTTCATTTGTAGGCTGGGTCTGTGTTTCAAAACCATCCCAGAATAAAAAATGATCCCAGCTCCTTCCCTGTTGTTTCAATTCCTCCAGGATGATTAATTTTATGAGGCCGAAGTGGCATAGAGTACTTTTTATGCTCAAGGGTTGAGCCCTAATATTCTTGCAAACCTTAGTCAAAATTTTATGTAGGAAAAAAGGTAAATTAAGGGGAGTCTTGCCTGTGAAATGGTCCAGAAGTTTGATGTGATACATCATAAGTTTATCATACCTGCCCTCCGAGGTAATGTATAGTTGGATACCTTTGAACAGCTCCTGCCATTCTTCTTTTAGATAGGAAACCAGCATACCTTTTTTCCATGCCTTGTGCCTGTACCCCTCTTTCAAATAAGCTCTGAAATACAAATTTTTGGGAGCAGTGGTTTTAAATCATCTCTGACCGGTTCTTGGTAGGCTTGTTGTTGTAGCAATGACAGCTTCATCTACCACAATTTCCATAGACCCAAAACGAGATTTGTTCCCATCGAAAGTCTTGGAAAAAGATTCTGTTGTAGATTGGTGGTAACCGATTTGCAACCTCTCAACGAATTCAATACACCCTGCATTTGAAAAATGTCTCTGGACTTCGGGGTGTGTCTGTAAAAAGGACAAGCTATCCAGCTCTCTCTTGAGTAGAGAACCACTACGTTTCCTCACCATTCTATAACTCGAAGATCCCAACAATTTGTAACCCCTGCAACTGTTGGTCGAGCCGAGGTTTTGCGCTGTTGAAAGCACTTCAGGCGTCGACTCTGTTTTAAAACAAATGAAACTTTAACAGACCTCGATGAGCGATGTGTGATATGGAAAAAATGTTTTGATTTGATGTTGTCAGGTTGACGGTACATCCTCTGTACCTGCACCAGTGAACTCGAGCTTGCCATCCCTGATGCCATGATTGTGGAGCATGAGTTTCTGAGCCGAATTCGCATCGCAATCCTATTTTAACGTGAAGAATTTGAGTTTCCATCATTACCCACTTTCATCAACGCATGATTTGGATTTTCCTGACGTGGGATGATCATATCATCATTTTGATTTAGATGTGGATATCATGCACGTGATTCCCGCTTTCTTCATCCAATGGCCTGTGGAAAACGCCCCTTAGCTATTGATATTCATCACTTTCACCAGCGCAAGGCCCTGTGGAAAACCCCTGTTAGTTGTGGAAAGTCTCCACTTTCACCAGCGCATGACCTTGAAAGAACTGCTCCGTAGCTGTGGAAAGTCTCCACTTTCACCAGTGCACGACCCACGATACTAATTCTTTGATATTTTGGAATTCACCACTTTCAACAACGCACAGACCTTTGAGAAGCTCTCCTTAGCTGCTGAAAGTCGCCACTTTCAAGAGCTAACACTCAACTTTTGGACACACGTTAGCTGTTGAAAGTGAATCACGAAAATTTTGAAAAGAAGACTTTATAGGTCATATTATTTTCTAAGACAAAAACTAAAACCTAAGTTTTGCAGCTATAAAACTCAAAAATGAACTAAGGAAACTACCGATAGCCATGCTATCCACCACAAAACTTGACCAAAAGGACAGTTTCATTTTGGGAGCTAACATTTGGCTCCAACTGGGATGGGCATCTCCCTATGAGGTGACCAAGAACCTAGCTAGACTCAGTAGCCTTATTACAATTTGAAGCAAAAACTTGAAAAATAGTAGCTAGTACCATTGGGCATGGAGTTATTTGAATGACAGAAATAAAGAAAAAAAAACTGAAAAAGAAAATATGTACAAGAAGAACCTGACTTCAAAGGAAGCCTTATGAGAAATAGATCTTCAGGAAGCACCCGTTGAAAGGGCCACCTGATACTGGCTCGCCTGAAAGAGTTTGGAGAACAAAGTTATTGTTCTATTGCACCGCTGTTATGACAAAAGGACTTGTCCAGAGAGCCTCAAATTTTTTGTGTTTCCCCTTCTCCTGCCTTGCTGCATCCCACTTTAATACCAAATCCCCTATTTTGAAGACATCTGATTTGACTTTCTTGTCGAAAGTTTGCTTGATTTTTTCTTGATGCAATTCTATTTTTTCCAAGAGCTGCTCTCTATCTTTCTGTAGTCCTACCAAATTGTGAATTCTCCTGGTCAAATCATTTGGTTCAGAATCAATTTCTTGTAAGAAATTTGCAACCAAAAATGCAAGTTGAACAGGAAATATGGCCTCAGTACCATATACCAACTTGAAAGGAGATGTACCGATTGATTTCTTACATATTACCCTATCAGCCCACAAGGAAAACTTCAGTTTGGAATCCCAACCTCTGGCATTTTGTTCGAGCAGCTTCTTTATGATTCTGACTAAAATCTTGTTGGATGACTCAGCTAAACCATTCCCTTGCAGATAGTAAGCTGTAGAATGTACCAGCTGAATTCCCAGCTCTTCACACAATTTCACCAAGTGTTTATCTTTGAATGTAACAACATTATCAGTGACCAATCTCTTGGGACAGCCAAATCTGGAAAATATGTTTTCCTGCAAAAAGTTTATGATGATAGTATGATTGGCATTCTGGGTGGGAATAGCCTCAATCCACTTTGTAAAGTAATCGGTGGCAACCAGGATCCATCGATGCTGACCACTAGAAGGCGGATGAATTTCACCTATGAAGTCTAGGCCCCACTGCTGGAAAGGCCCTGTGACCACTATAGGTTTGAGAGGAAGGGACTTCAGTTGTTGTTTACCTTCAAATCTCTGACATTTGTCACATGATTTCACAAACTCATATACATCTGAAAATAAGGATGGCCAGTAGTAACCATATCTTAAGATTTTGTGTGCTGTGGTTTTCCAATAGTGATGTCCTCCGCATTCACTATTATGAAGTTCACACATGACTTTAGCTGCCTCTTCTTTATTTACACATCTCAACAACAAACCAATGGGATTCTTCTAGAACAACAAGTTATCATTGATGAATAAATTAATAGCTTTGAGCTTCAAAGCCCTTCTTTGAGTCTTTGTCAAATCTGATGGGACTAATAAAGTTTGCAGAAACTGAATAATATGACTGTACCATTTGCAATCAACTAAATGAGTTGAAACCTGCATTCCCTCACCTTCCTTGTTCTCTAAAGGCAGAACATTTTATGCATCAATACTCATCAAATTTATGTCAAGCAACCTACAATTTTCCTCTGCCAGGAGTTTGGCAAGGCCCTGGCCTTTCAC
The DNA here is from genome assembly GCA_009831015.1 of Picea engelmannii. Classification (NCBI taxonomy): domain Eukaryota; kingdom Viridiplantae; phylum Streptophyta; class Pinopsida; order Pinales; family Pinaceae; genus Picea; species Picea engelmannii. The sequence continues at coordinate 1,308,089 of ML786349.1, read as the reverse complement.
TAGTTTTACTGGTTTGATCTCAACATCGAATTCAATCAATCTTGCTATCCACTTACTCCTTTTTCCATCAATTTCAAGTTGGACAAGAACATCTTTAACTGAACTGGAGGGAACAAAATCTATTACCATTGCCTGAAGAATATAGACCCTGAAAGGTTTCAGTGACTTGACAAGTGCATATTCTTGTTTTTCCAAAAACTCATATTTTACCTCTGCATCCCTCAAGACCTTACTAAAGAAGGCAACCGGCTGCTCCTGATCGTCAGCATTCTTCTGCAAGAGTATTGCTGTGATCGTATCACTGGAAGCAAATGAAAAAATGTAAAATACCTTTGAGAAATTGGGGCTGATCAAAACAGGAGCTATTGTGATGACTTCCTTGATGGATTTGAATTATTGTCTGGCTTCTTCGGTCCATTTTACCTCAGAGTCTTTCCTCAACATAGAAGTGATATGCTTTTTGAGTTCAACAAAATTCACTATAAACCTTATGACAAAATTAATAGTTCCAAGGAAAGACTGAATGTCTTTCTTTGATCTAGGAAGAGACGGATTTTTAATTGCTTCTACCCTCTTTGGGTCAATCTTAACCCCATCGGCTGAAACAATATGTCCAAGTAATTTCCCCTCCTTAAGTGCAAAATTTGTTTTTTTTCAGATTAAGAGAGATGCCATACTTTCGACATTTCAGAAATTTCCTTCTTAAGTGCTGCAAATGAAGTTCGTGGCTGCTTGAGAAAACAGTGATATCATTGAGATAAATCAGGACAAATTTTTCTTTCTCTCCAACAAAAGCAATATCCATTTCCCTTTTGAATGTATCTCCTGCATTCATCAATCCAAAGGGCATCTTCTCGTACATAAACGTACCCCATGGAGTGGTAAAGGCAGTTTTTTCTTTGTCTTCCAGATGGACAACAATCTGATTGTATCCGGAAAACCCATTAATAAAGGACATTACCTTCGATCCCGACACCTTCTGCAAAATATGCTCCATTTTAGGCAGAGGGTAGTTGTCTTTCCTAGAGCACTTGTTCAAATTTCTGAAGTCAACGTAGAGTCTGATCTCCCCATTCTTCTTCCTAACTGGCACAAGATTAGCAATCCATTCTGAATACCTGAGAGGAATGATAATGCGGGCGTCCAACAATTTCTTAATTTCTCTTTCCATTGTGGGTAGCAACAAAGGGTTGAAGGATCTAAGCTTATGCCTGAATGGTTTGGTGTCTTTATTCAAGGGAATTTTATGTTGAATTATCTCTGTGTCAAAGGTCTTCAAATCATCATACTGCCAAGCATAGATGTCTGCAAATTCCTTCAACAGTTCTCCATAATCAACCCTTTGTTTTTCAGTCAAATGTGAGGCCAAGTTGACATGTTTAGGATCTTTCTCACTGGCCACATTATACTGCAAAACATCTGAATCTTTCTCCCCACTTTGCAATTTGACAGCCACATCATTGTTATCGAACAGTCTTTCCAATGGGACCAAACCTTTAGGAATTCTGTTGGTGGACAGCTGAACTATTTCATGAGCTGCGATTTTTCTCTTGAGCTTTGGCTTCTCAATTTCATTGTCATGTTCATTCTCCTGAACGATCTGCAGATCTGCAAACTCATCTATCACTACAAGGAATCTAGTGAGTTCAACATTGTCCTCAAAAATCTTCCAAAATTTTACATTATCAGGGAGAGAGGGCCTATATTTAACTTGAATTTCATAAGATAATTTATGAGGCAGAGGGGGTATGAATTCACAAGCAGACATAGCCAATGAATCAACCAATTCATTCATTGCTCTAGGTACAAATGCAATTTTAAAATCTGCAAAATTTTGAATTTCCTTCAACACTTCATCTATGTATGCCTTCATCCTGACATGCTTGGCTTGAAAGGACTTATTCACCTGCTGAATAATCAAATCTGCATCTCCAAAAATCTGCATCTCCAAACACCTGCAATTTTTTAATGCCCTTCTCCTTTGCCGGGTTCAGCTCCAAAAGTAGTGCGTCATATTCAGCAATGTTATTAGTCACTTTAAAATTGAGTTTAAAGGACAAATGAGAAGTTTTCTTAGAGGGAGAAATGAATACCACTCCTTCTCCAGCTGACTCCTTAGTGCAAGCACCGTTAAAGAACAGGTCCAGAGATCATCTTCTGCTATTTTTGTGAGCTGAACTATGATCTAATCTGTAGGTTTTGTGAGTAGCAATGTGTCAGGTAGTGAATCATCAATTTGCAAAATACAAGATCCCATATCTGTATCTACTGAATAGATAGGATGATTGGATGGATTTTTCTCATCACTGATAACATATGCCAACTGAGATTCTCTGTAAATCCTTCTGTTCACCCCTCTGAAAATAGGGATAGTAGCATAAGAGAGATCCATTTGAAGAGTGCCACCTAGTCTCTTCATCCACGATCTTGATAGAAGACACCCAAATTTTGGAGGTATGTCGGCCACCACTATATCCATCACCATTGTCTTCATTGATGCTTGGGTCAAGGTCACAGTCAAATCCTTAATCATCCCAAGACATTTGAATTTTTGAGAATCAAAGGAGAAAAGGTCATGATAAGACTTGGTGATCTCCAACCCAAGCTCATCCATGACAGCTTTTGGCATCAAATTGTGCGAAGCACCGTAGTCCAACAAACAATTGTGCAGTGTTTTTTCATGAATATTTAAAGAGATGTAGAAGGGAGGACAACTTTCATCTATGTCTTCTACCAATTGACCCATAGTAATGGTAGGTTTATCATCATAAATGTTGAGGATATCAGCAGAAAGGGATACATATTGGGGATCTAGAGTCTTAAGAATATCCCTTTTAAACATCTCATTTTTCATCAGCTCAACTAGAGGAATAGGAATCTTAATCTTTTGTATTTCAGCCTTGAAATTAAAAGAATATGGAACCTTGTTATGGGATAAATCCGTAAGTGCGGACACAAACCGATCTCCCCAGATCCACCTGGATCTGGAACAAACAGTGACAGAATATACCGCTTTCCCTAGATCTAAAGTATTGAATGGACAAGAGAAGAAGGAAGATATACTTAC
>ML786349.1:1286234-1301795 GCA_009831015.1 Picea engelmannii | reverse complement strand
CTTGAAAACAAATCTATCAATAAATGATAAGTTCATGTGACATTAGACACAAACTAGAAAGAAACAGTCCAAGCGTGTCATATTGATGAGAATAATGACAATAGTACTTACAATCGTAGATGCGAATGCGACAGCTTCGTCAAGTCCTCTTCATCTAACCCTTGCCTAAAAGATCCATGACCTGGATAACAACAACTTCACTGATCACTCTCCTTTGGATGACTATGAGTTTCCTCCAAGATCATGAGTTCCATATCTTCAGTTCTCCCCCCTTTCCACCATCATAGAGCCTATTTATATAGGTTAAGAGGAGCTTAACCTCTTGAGTTATCTTTAGAACAAGTTGGGAAACTTCTCCTTATATCAGGGATCTCTTGATGAAACCAAGAATTCGAGCACAACTGCCTCCTAATCTTGAAAGATACTCCCCTTATTCTCCTCAACGGGCTAACTACTCCCTCAGATTAGGCAGCGCTCCCTTAGAAGGGGCATCAGAGCGTTGTAGCACTCCCTGGTAATCTTTAGGGGAGCACCAGTGCCTTTAAGATGAGAAACGCTCCATTAGAGGGGGATGGGGAGCATTATAATGCTCCCTGAAGCCTTGTGGGGGAGCGCCAACACTTCTAGGGATGAAATAGAGGAGTGCTCCTCCTCAAAACCTTTGTTTTAGGGCTCCCTTCAGGTGTCAAGAGCTATTTGACTTCAGTAAACCAGTTCTCCTTCTTCAAATCAAGTATATGAGATGTTATAAGTGTCTCCTTAGTGTCGTTGACATGGAAGTATGTCTGAACATCATTTATGACACTTGTGACCAACTTGTGACACTTGCAAAAGTTGTAAGGGAGATGTGACACTTACGACAATTGAGAGGGACATGCAACACTTATCCAGCTGAGTAATTTTTCCATCTAACAGAATGCCCCCCAAAGTATGAAGTTAGAAGATGCCAACTGATAACTTAAATACTTTGTAGACGTCCAAGAAAGGGTATAGACTCGGAGAACCTGACAAAAGTTGCACAAACAACATCCAACAAGTATCATGACATATTTCAAAACCCAATCCAGGCATACCTATGCTTGGGTGATCAAGACTTAGTAGGATATGGCCGCCATGAAATACACTACGGATCCATAATTGTATTGATAAAAAGGGTATAGCCACTGAAAATACACTGTGGATCTATACACTGATGACATGAACTGATCGTAGCCACGAATAATACACAGTGGATCTACGATATGACAAGACATAGCCATGACCAATACAAAGTGGATCTATGTTACAACATATGTGTTCTTTGTCCAATGGAAATTCTTTCACAGCCTGGGCAAAGCATATATCAAAGTGATCACTCAACCCAGGGTCTTCTTACCAATCCCAATATGGTACAGATCTGACCATGCGAATAGATGTCTTGACGTCGAACATGGTAGCAACCACTTTATTACCGGTCAATGGTGTGGACCATTAACAAGTGCGAGGGAGATCACCATTAATGTCAATGATTCCCAAGGTAACCTAGTACATTCCAACGAATGTGAATAGATGGGCTGAAGTTGAACATCCGTGGAATCATTCGATTAGAGATCAATGATGTAAACCTACTGTCGAATGTGAGGAGGCCTACCATTAAGGCATGCAGGTCCCAAAGTACTAATTGGTTTCTAAGTCTAATTCCCGGATAGTGTGTTGGAGTCGACAGGAATAGACTCATAGAGGGAGGGCCTTGATGTATCCCCCATCAACGACATGAAATGAACATGGAGATGTGATAGGTAGATCAAATGGACATAGACTGACACAGGTCTTGAGGCAAGATACCTGGAATGGCTAACTCTCGAGGCGGATACTTCCCTTGAACAATGAGGCACAATAGCGAAACATGACATGGAACAACACTATGCAATGGATATGGTGACTTGCATCGGGTGACCCAAAGGAATGAAAGGAACTCAAAGGATTGGCTCAGTGCAGAGGTTCAGCGGATTATGATATATGCAAATGACAAAGTGTCGTGTTCAAGGGCGACTCTAAGAAGTGATGGGTGATGTTCTCAAGAGACTGCTTGGCTTGCTCCTTTCAATTTTTCCCCCATCCAGATAGATGAGTACCTCTTTTTTATTTAATGAGCTCGAGGAGGATAAAACATTCTCAATATAACTCACCTTCGGTAAGTTCCTCTTCCTTTATTTGACGAACCGGAAGAAGTAAGGGTTCGGTCCCATATGGGTCTGCCGATGTGTGCTTTAACGAGTCCAAAGACAGAAAACTCAAAGGTTTTTCGGGATTATAGAGTTTGGAAAAACACTTAAAAGAGAACTCTCTCAGTTCCTTTTTCATACAGTAGTCCAATGAGACCAAAAAAGTGTTAAACTATCGCTCGAAAGATGCCCTTTCTGACCTTTTAACGAGTGTGAAAGGAAGCAAGGTCACTCGACAATCCTTTCATATTTAGAGAGTCTGAAAAGGGTTTAAAGGAGACTCCAAGGGGGTTCCTTTTTCGTATGTGTGTATCCGTACGGGTCCGAAAAAGAGATAAAAGTTTACCTGGTTACATTCTCATATTTTCGAGCTTGAGAACGAACTAAGACTATGCTCACAAATGCGACAAGGTGAATAACTGATCAGGACTGCCAGGAAACCTGCGATGCCAAAGCTACAAACCAGAGTTTAGTGAATCCATTACATCATTAGAGAAACCCAGAAATGACCATACCTTATAAAAAATGAAATTTTAAAAATAACAATTGATTTGAAAAACTCATTTACCATTTCATTTTGCAAGGATTTTTGGAGTAGTGGAGAATCTCATTTTGAAGCAAATCTCATTTTTCTCACTGCTGGAGCTGCGATTGATCATTTTGCTCACCGTTCGAACCAGGTAGGTGTCCATCCTTTTCTCTTTCAATTGCATGGTCTTAAATTTATTTTCATATCATTATTTGTTTCAAAACACAAAGCCCTAAGTCGCCCCACTTGGAACCAAATCAGCCTCTTTTAAAAATTAATGCAAAAAGGGGGATTCTTTTACAAAAAATTCCTTAGAGAAGGGTGATTAGGATGTCTACACCCTTGTGATCAATTAGACAGGTCATTTTTAATAAAAGAACTCATAAAAAATCTCCCCAAATTCCCACGCAGCCCCCAAGGTCATTTTGCATTTTTAAAACGTTTTTATCATTATTTGACAAATGTTAAAGGGCGTGGTGGTTAAAAAGAGAGAGCGGTCGCTTTTAGATAATGTGGGCATCTTGTTTTATGTTTTAAAATGATTTTTGAAAATCGTCGAAATTGCCAAAACATGGGAATAACGAAATTCTCTTTTTTTTGTTTTGTAGGTAACTTCGACAATCATGATTGAATGGAAAGAGAGGGAACATGAGATGAATGATTTATCCGCTCTACGGAGTCCTTGTACGCAGGATTCTTTGCGAGCTTGTGGCTTGCTCAAGTTTTTTAAGTTGCAAAAAATGAAGAGAGAGATGTTATTGCTTGAGCACGTGATTGGACTTTGGGATGTTGCGCAACATGGATTCTGTATCGACACACAACTTCTAACGATTGAGTTAGAGGACGTGTACTTCTTGACCGGACTCTCGAAAAGAGGGGTCCCCATATATTTCACTGGGTAGAGGGCGTTACCTGAACAAGTGGACGTGTATCTGGCACGCCATTGCATCCTGGGAGCAAGGTTGGTAGGGGGCAGGATCCCTATCAAGGATATTCGAGATTTTCCCCTGCGATCTATCTTATTTTCTATCACCAGCATGACAGGAAGCACTAGCACTCATCTAGCATCGAGATCATAGGTGGCCTATGGTGTTCAGTGTTTGGAACCAACACTGTTCAACTGGAGTGCAACATTCCTTCGAAACATGAAGGAACAAATCTCACGATGCAGGACTGGTCAGAAGTAGTTCGGTTACGGCTCGTTTTTGGTCTCGTTTTTTCTAGAGTGCATCCCTCAGATGCAGCCTCAGATAGCACTGGTGGTATGACCAGTGGATGAACCTAGGATGGAAAGGTGGACTAGTCTGTCTCCAAGGCTAGTTTCAGAGTCAGAGTTCTGTTTCACTGGTGATTTATTTGCCTGGCTGAGATGGTAGTACCTCTAGATAGAGGACTTCCCTTATGATGATGTAGACTTCCACGGGAGTATGGACTTGATTTTTCCCGTGGGGGGAGACTGGGATGAGTCAGGTAAGAGACTAAGCCATACCTTGTCTAGTTTTTGTTTTTTTTTAAGTTTTTGATGTATATATATTTTTTTGGGTATGTAAAAGAGTTCTAACAGATGTGTTGTTTCTAACGTGCAGACAAAGGATCAGTGCACCCGGCTGATATACCGGTACCAGGGCATCATGGAGGTGCCCCAGTTGAAGCAGATTCGACGGTACCAGCAGTAGATCTTCGGGAGGTTGAGAGGAACCTCCAAGGCCTTACGATGGGTATCCCTCCTCTGCGGAGGGGGGAAGTGCCTTTACATTTGTAGAGACACACCGTAGGGGTACCAGAGAATATTAATTCTCTTTTGAGGTGTGTAGTACGCGCAGTAGTGTGTTACTCACAGCACAACGTAGCGTGGGGAGATTAGAGTCTCTCCTGTGATCATGTTTTTGTATGCCTTGTTAGGCGACATTGTATGGGTGAATAGACCCAATATTTTGGTCTTCTACATACTTTTTGATGTAATACAAACATTTCAGTCACGCCATATATATATATATATATATATATATATATATATATATATATATATATATATATATATAGTTTTGAGTTTTTATGATGCCAATGATTTGTACATGATGATGTCTGTGATGTGTTTTAATTTACATGTAATGTACAATTTTGATTTCCTTGAATCTTATATGTGGGCAAGATACCGATCCATGATATAATTAGCTAATGAATCCAAAACACTATTAAGTTCTCTCGGAATGTGTCTATATTCGATGTAATCGAACATTCGTTCGAGATGACGAACTTGCAAGTGCGGGCATAGCAGGATAGGACTACGGATAGCGTAGATGCGGTTGAGTTGAAAAACCACCAATTGGGAGTCTAAGTAAATAATGATGCGAGAGATACCTAGAGAGGAAGCTTGGGTCAACAGTCCAATGACAACGTGATATTATACCATATTGTTGGTTGTTGGTTCTAAACAAATGCCTCCTGAACTCACCACTTGGTCAAATTGGTAAATAACCCAAGCTATTGAAGCAATGTTCTGGGTATGTCGGCTAGCGCCATCCGTGAACCCACAATAGATAGGAAAGGGAGACATCATCTGCGCATGAAAACACAAGCATAATCATGAGTGGAAACGGTAAAGACTCGGGCACCCAAAAGAAATAGACACACCAAAACTAAATACAATAATGTACAAAGTAAAAATGCTAGGTGATCTAGGCATAGTACTTCTTAAGGTAAAGCCCATTTCAGGGCTCTCCTAGGGAAATTCCATCATGATCAACTAATTCATAGGCACCTTTATGTAGGACACACTTCACGATGCAGGGACCGTGCCACATGGATTCTAACTTTCCTGTCCCCAATTTATCGTGAGCTTGGTCGTAAACAAGGACTAAGTCTCCTTCCGAAAAAGTCTAAGGGTGGACGGATTTGTCATATTGACTTTTAATTCGTTTTTGATGTGCCTCATTGGTGAGAGCAGCATCGTGACATGTTTCATCCAGTTTGGATAGATATAAAAATAGTTCTTCTTCAACAGAAGTATGAGGTAGGAGTTCTACTTTTAGTTTGAGTGATGGAATCTCACACTCGATTGGTAGGACGGCTTCAATTCCATAGACCAACTGGAAAGGAGTGAATCCAGTTGAAGTTTTCACAGAGGTGCGATAGGCCTAGAGAGCGGAGAACAGTTGTAGATGCCACGATGTTTTGTTTTCCCCTACCATGCATTGGATCATGGTTTTTAGGACTTTGTTGATAGCCTCAACTTGTTCGTTCACCTGAGGGTAGTAAGGGGATGAGTTTTCATGGCAAAAACCAAATCTGACATGTAACTCACTCATCATCTAGTTTTTGAAGTGTGCACCATGGTCAGTGACAATGGCACGTGGTACACCGAAACGAGTTATGATGTGGTTGAAGAGAAATAGAGCTGTTGTATAGCCATCATTTAGGAAGGTAGGCATAGCCTCAGCCCATTTGGTGAAGTAGTTGACGGCGACGATGATGTAACCGTGCCCCCCGGCTGAGGTAGGCTTACACTGCATGAAATCGATGCCCCATTTGGCAAAGGGGCTGATGGCGATAATAGGGTGCAGCACCATAGGGTGGGTTCATGCCTTCTTGTTAAAGATTTGGCAGGGTGGGCATTTCTTGACAGCCTCGATACAATATTTGAAAATCGAGGGCCAAAAGTAGCCGGCATGTAGGATTTTTTGGGCTATGGCCATTCAGGAAAGGTGACCGCCACAAGCGCCAAGGTGACAATTATTCAAAACGCATTCACCCTCCTTGTGAATCAGACATCGCTGAAGGATGGTGTCGATGCCACAGCGATACAAAGTGTCACTGAGGATGATATAATGGCGAGAGTGGTGACGGATGCATCATCGCTCTTTGCGAGAGATGTGGATCTGAAAGCGTTGTGTTTGAAGGTAGAGGAGAATGTCTCAGTACCAAGGATCAGAGGTGCTGATGAGGAAGAGAGATTCATCGGGGAGAGAATCTCTAGGTTCGATGTTTTCATCGGCACGTGGGAGAGCACAGATGAGCTCGGCAAACACCAGAGATTTTTTGGCTTTAGCCTTTGTAAACTCAAGATCGAATTCCTGGAGAATAACAATCCATTTTGAATATTTTCCCCCAAGTACTTGACGTGTCAAGACGTGGTACATGGGGTTGGAGTCTGCGATTACCATGGTGGTGCGTAGTAAGATGTAGTCATAGAATCTTTGGACAGCGATGACGGCTACCAGAGCCAGTTTCTCAACATGTGAATATCTGAGTTCAGATCTAGATAAACTCTTGCTCAGATAATAAATCACATGTTCTTCACCGTTGGAGTCTTCTTGGGCTAACACCATTGCGATGGTGGAAGTAGAAGCGGCCAAGTAAAGGATATAATCCTTTGTATATTCATGGGGATGTAACAAAGGTGCATGGGTCAAAGTGTGTTTGAGAGCGTCGAATGACTATTGATATGCGTCATCCCAGATGAAAGGGACGTTCTTTTGCAGTAATCGCATAAATCCTTTAGTGATCTTGGCATAATTGCAGATGAAACGATGAAGAAAGTTTGCTTTTCCTTGCAAACTTTGGAGTTGGGTTAAATTGGTGGGTGGAGGTAAGGCTAAGATGGCCTTGATATTTAAGGGATCCACCCTGATCCCATCTTTGGAGACAATGAAACCGAGGATTCGACCGGATTCAACAGTGAAAATGAATTTGTGTGGGTTCAGACGAATACGGTAGAATCAACATCACAGAAAAATTGCACGTAAATGATCAATGTGATCGGATCGATTTAACGAATGTGTGGGTAAATCGTCGAGATATGGTTCTGTGATATGTTTGATGTCATGAAAATCATACGACATGGCTCGCTGGAAATTGGCTCCAACATTTTTAAGGCCAAAAGGTAGCTTTCGATAAGCGAAAGTTCCCCAAGGGCAGATGAAGGTTGTCTTGTGTTGATCTGTAGGCAATATTTCAATCTGGTTATATCCAGAAAAGCCATCCATGAAAGAAAAGATTACGCTTCCTGCGCAATTATCGATGATTTGATCGATGAAGGGCATAGGGTAATTGTCCTTAGGACAAGATTTGTTGAGGTCTCGATAGTCAACGCAAACACGGATGGTCCCTTGTTTTTTAGCAACTGGAACAAGGTTGGAGACCCATTCGGTTAAAGGGATGGGATATATAAAGCCAGATTTTAGAAGTTTTTCAACTTCTACCTTTATAGCTGCGATTTTCTTGGGATGAACCGGGCAAAGCTTTTGTCGAACCAGTTTTGCGTCAGCGTAAGTTTTGATTTCATGTACGACGATCGAAGGGTCGATCCCTAGCATTTCCTCATAACTCCATGCGAAGACATCGTGGAATTCCTTGAATAAAGCAGTGTAAGAAACCACTTCATCGGGTGTGTAATTAGCACCAAGGTTGATTTTTTCCACGACACCTTCTTTGATTGAAATGTCAATCGTAACCGTGGTAGAGATGTTACCCATGTTCCCCTCAGAGAGAGTATCTTGTGTGAGGATAGGAGATTGTGGAGCTTTGGTAACATCGGGAGGGAAGACAGATCATATGTCTTGGATTTCTTCCAAAGGTGGAAGAAAATAGGATCGATGGTGGTTGTCATCCCAGGGCAGATCATCAATGCTAAGCATTTCCATGATAGATTCGTTCGAAGGAAAAATTTGGGAAATGTAGTCAACGGTGGATGATAGGGAATCTAACCACGAGGGAACCGAATAAGTATCGGGTGCCAATGAATGTGAAGTGTTTGAAGAGGGAGAGGCAGATTGAATGGCTACGTATGCGGCCTCGGCTGGGCTCAGTGGCATTRTGTCCCCGAGCGCATCGAATTCCAAAGGACTAGGCACAACCTAGGGGTTAGATGATTCCAAGGATTGGTAAGGCATAGTCGAAATCATATTGATGGTGGAAATATGATGTGAGGTAGGTGGAAGTGGTGTAGGGAAAGTACCCATGAGGCTAAAATATTTCAATAAGCCAACACCAACGCTTTCATATGTAACCGGGTGGTCTCCTAGAAAGGGATGTTGTTGGTAGCAGGGATGCGAGTGTCGGGTGTGTAGAAATCGAGCTGATCGATGGTAACTATTTTTCCTTGATGGGGGAATTGTACACATAGAAACACTGATGAGGCGACGATGGTCATCGCGTAGAACCAACTTCTTCCAAGCAGTAGGTTGTAATCAAGGGGGGCATCGACCACCTTGACGTCAACAGTAACAGTTTTTCCACCCAGCTGAATGGCTAAGGATTGTAATAATCCGTGAGAATGAAAACCTCGTCCATCGAAGGCACGTAACATGGTAGCGGATTTGTTAAGGGCCGGTGATTTCAAGCCTTTCCAACAGGATAGAGACATGACACAGGTGGAGGCTCCCTCATCCAGGATAGTTCGGTGGATTTGTTGATTGTGAACAACCACATCAATTTGGAAAGCTAGCTGGTAGGAGAGTCGTGGTTGATGATCATCCAGATTAAACGTGATGTAATTTGATGACTCTAGATCGAAATATCCAATAGCGGCTAAGAGCGTTCTACGTTGGTTGGGACAGTGTTGTAGAACTTACAAGGTGGACATGGCACACGGGGCTTGAGCCAAATCTTCTACGATATTGTAGTTTTGGGCAGCCCGTGAATTAGGATTGAATGTAGATTTCTGTATGGTGCTCTTAGGAGGGTGCATGATGGAGTCAAAATAAGGTTTCTCAATATGAAGTGACCCGGATGGAGGGCTAACAGATGGAGGATTGACGAAGGATGGTAACGGGTCTGATGTAGAACCATTAGCGATCTTCGGCTTATCAGGTTTAACTGGCGTGTCATATGTCGCAGAGCAAGTTGTTAGATTAACTTCGTTAAACATGTAAATATGGGCACTTGTCGAGGCCTCATCATGGGGTTGGTTGGAACTGCCCCCCGGCGTGGGGGTTTGTGCAACCAACGATTGTTGTTGCGGAAAAGGCTGAGTGAGCACAGTGGGTTGCAAATTTCCTTTGAAAAGTTTGGCCACTTCATCACGATGTGGACAGTCTCAAGTGTAGTGATTTTCACCACAAATGAGACATGGGAATTTTAGTTTTCGCTGTGGTTGTTTTTTGGCAGTAGGGGTTTGCGGTTGGGTCTTGGGTTGCTCGTTGTTGTTGTTCTTCTTTGGTTTGTTTATCACTTTCTTCTTGCCCCTAAGTTGTTGTGAAGGGGTTGATTGGACCGCATTCACATCAGAGACCTGAGTTTGAGGTGGGGTAGAAGAGGGTGCAATCGAACTGGGAGCAGCCGTGGGAACGGGCTGTTAGATTGTTCCAGTAGATTGGGTAGTATATTGAGTTTTGATGGAGTCAATAACTCCATCCGCATGCGAAGCAGTTGATGGTTTGGATGGATCATTAGTGGCACGGGTAGTGTTCGGTATCAACTCATATAGAGTACCAGATTGTGAATAGACTAAGTCTAAGTACTGGGCTCGGGCGATGGCTTCTTCCTCGGTGACTACGCCACCCATGGAAACATCATGAGCAATCTAGAGTAATAGTGATTTTGTGAACCATTCTGCTAATAATTGGTCAGGGATGACTACTTTGATTAGCCTTCGTTGTCGTCTCCATTCATGGATATGATCGGAGATATGTATGGAAGTTGTCTGACGAAGAGAGTTTAATAGTTCAGTACCCGTCTCGTATCGAATGGGTAGTTGGAAATGTGTGAGGAAGGACATGGCGAGGGAGTTGAAATCGTGAAAAGATGTGCATGGTAGTTCAATATACCATTTCACGGCGGAACCCATAAGTGTTCGTTGGAAAAGACACAAACGAATCGAATCGTCCATGAGGGAGTTGGATGAACACCACAAATGGAAGGTCATCACGTGGTTGTTTGGGTCTTCTCCGGACTTTCTATCGAATTTTGGGATATCAGAAGGAAGTTTAGCTGGAATAGCTGGCCAAATCGAAGAATGATAAATGGGATCATTCATTAACTGAGAAAAGTCTGGAAGGTCCAAGGTGGCTAGAAAAGGTAGTTGTCGGTTAACCTGTGGGTAATGCTAGTGTGGCAGAGGGACACCAGTGGGGCCCAATACTGGGTTATGTGGATAATTATAACTCATGGGCCCTCTCATGTGAGGTTGGTTTTGACCAAGGTACATAGGATTTGAGATGTTTTGAGAAGTGTTTGTGAGAAGAGGATAATCAGATGGGTTTTGTGGATTATAGGGTGGGTTTGGAATTTGTCCATAAGGGGGGGGTTGCGGAGTCTGAACATTTTGTCCCATGGAGGCATGTGGGTTTCCTTGAAAAGGGATGCTCCATGGATTGGGTGCAGTAGACACATTTTTTCCTTGTGGTTGATGGTGTACTCCAGATTGAGGTTGCCCCCCAGCATGGGCGTGCCCCCCGAATGGAGTTTGTCCTCTGGTGGGAGGATGCCCCCCAGCATTAGGGTTCCCTCCAAATGGAATTTGTCCTCCGAAGGGAGGATTCCCCCCAATTTGAGGTAGAGTTATCAGGATATGAAATCTATACGTCAATGACTGACCGGTGCCACCGATCGGGTTAGGACCACCAAGGCCAGTCCCTTCGGTTTGTTGGATAAGTATGGAACTTACCGGTATAATTTGGGTAGTAGTTTGGGCAATGGTGGTAGTAGAAGCATTCAGTGCCCTGAATACAAAAGGGAGTGTAGGTCTTGGTGTTACAGGTGTGCCAATCGGGGCTTGATTAACTACCGCGTTATCGGTAGGGATGGTCAGAATGTGAGGGGCCATTGTCGAATGGGTTGTCTAGAGGGGAATAGTAGACCTTGGGCCAATGGATGGTATGTTTGGACCAACGGTTGGTGTGGCTGTAAAAGTGGTAGTATTGGTGAAGTGATTTGGGGGTACAGTGTAGGAAAAAGGTGCATCGGCACCTTCTCCTATCCCATAAAGATCTTTCACCAAGCGTGGTGGACTTCGAACGACGTCTGCAATACAAAAAGGGTCCCTGGCCAAAGTGTTTTAAGATCCGGCTGGAATGTCAGTAGGATTGATGACAACAAATTCTCCAGTGGAATTCAGGTGGAGGATCTATCATTCGTATCCCTCTGGAATGCGATAAGCTTCCGGAGATTCTGAGACAATTCGAAAATTCTCCAAAGGAATGGGAACTTCTTCCTGGGAAGTTGTGGTGTTATGAACCTCGCTCTGTTGAGGGGATTCCTCTATAGAATGAGGGGGTAAAGGGGTATTTCCTTCCATATTTTCTGGAAGGATTCCCTGTAACCTCCGCGAGTGGTGTGGAGGGTTGATGTTGGCGGAAAAGAGTCGGCAAAAGAAATCTATGGCCAACTAACGAAAAGAAACAACACATGCTAAAAAAAATTCTAGGAATCACAACCAAGAAAACAGGACCTTCTTTTGATGATCGTACTAGTTGGTGATGAAATCCAATGTTGCGTGATCAAGTATAGAAGGGGCGGGGATACGGTGGAACAGTTACAATGGAGACCTGCTTAACAGACTTGCGCCTTGGTGCAATCTTCCACATAGTAATTGTGGATTTACCCTCCAAGGAGCCCGAGTGAGTTTGACCAATGTCTTCTCCAGGTACAGTGAGAATTCCCATCACCATCACCTTGTGTAAGACCCTAAAGATTATGGCCACTAAGGTTACCAATTCACAGTCAACCCCTGGGCGGGAACAGTCGATAGTCTGATCCGAACGTACGGGAAGGGTATCAAGCCCGAAATCAACTAAAAGAATTCCATGCAGTAATTGTGGATTTACCTCAAAGTGATCCCCATAATACGATTCGACCACCACAATTAGTTAAACCACGGAGGGTTAGTCCCCATAGCTCACCGAAATGTGACCTCGTGCGTAACCCCTGTGTGAGAGGGGGATCCCAGGCAGACTTATGCGATAATTGGATTTACTCTCCCTAACTCAGGATGCTACTGTTTGTTTTAGAAACTTTGGAGAGTTATGCTCACAGCCCTAATCCAAGGTACTAAGCCTATTCTACTGTTGGTGGAGGATCCTAGAAAAGAAAAAGTTCTAGAAAACTTTTAATTAGCGTTGATTTTTATGGATGTTCTTTACACAAAGGGGTGCATGGAAGTGAAACAAATGGAATTATGACTCAGACCCAAAGAATGCATCAAATATGATAAGAAGTCATTTCCTTTCGATGAATATCTATATAAGGGAGAGAGAAAGTTCTTTCACTAATCAAGCATGAATAATGAATGCCCTCAAATGATTTTTTTTCTCAATCAAATCCTGTTGTAATGCAAAAAAATTTAAATGCCTTCTAATATGCACAATCAATCATAAAGATGTATTTTATTGTTTGCGTATGAATGATGCTTAATACAACACAATGCTCGTTTTGCTAATTATCTTTCTTTGTATGAATGAAAACCAAACTAGCACAAGCAAAAGTCACACAAACAATACACCCTTTCATAGAAATCGAAACGAAAAAGAGAAAGAAAAGAAACAATCAAAGAGAAAAACAAACTTCATGCCCAAAAACAAAAGTTGAAGAACAGATGATCTTGACTGAAAATGAGACAAAGAGGTTTGTAGGCCTTTGATGACCTTCACCAGGGTTTTTACTCAACTGATGAGGAGAGAAAAAACAATGCATGGGTTTCAAGCTTCACTCAACAGGAAAAACTCAATGAAAATAGTGAAGAAGGCTACAAGATCCAACTAACAAGATGTTTGTTCTTCAAAAATATAGATGTCAAAGCTGAAAGGGAAGAAACATTGACTCACAAGGCTGCTCAACAGAGGAGACACAGAGGCAAAATCCCAGAAAAAGAAATTCTGGAGGGTTTTTTGAGCCAAAGAGGGTTGGTGCTCTGTTTCCAAAGGCAAGGATCATTATAGCACTCTGCATAAAGATACGGGGGAGTGTTGGCGCTCTGTTAACACTAGGACAGAGGCGCCAGGGTCTAAAACTCCCCAAAAATGTCAAAAAATCAAAAAATTGCAATTTGATTCCGACAATTATGCTGAGTGTGATGAGGTAAGGAGCCAATCAGCTCATGAAACCAAACAAAAGAGGAGTGAACCAGGTCTGAAACAATCAAGGGATATACCAAGGTCATTGAGGAGAAAAATCCAAACAAGAAGTTTTGATTTGAGGCTATCTCCCCAGCGGAGTCGCCAGTTTCTGTTGTAGGAAAATCTCCCTGCGGACAGGTAGATCACCTCTAAGAGCTTGACCCTAACTCTAGACAGAAAATGCTTAACATGGACACCGACTTCCTTTCAAATCTATCTAAACTAACACATGAGAAGGAAGGATGACAGAAGTACCTTTTATCGACGTTTGTCCCTGCACGCTCCGAGTTGCACTCCAATCCTTTGCTCCTCGCTGAGTCCTGTGCATAGAACAAGATACAACCACTTCCTACTCTATTGATATTAGCTTGAAAATAGATCTATCAATAAATGATAATTTCATGTGACATTAGACACAAACTAGAAATAAACAGGCCAAGCGTGTCATATTGATGAGAATAACGACAATAGTACTTACAATCGTAGATGCAAATGTGACAGCTTCGTCAAGTCCTCTTCATCTAACCCTTGCCTGAAAGATCCACGACCTGGATAACAACAACTTCATTGATCGCTCTCCTTTGGATGACTATGAGTTTCCTCCAAGATCATAAGTTTCATATCTTCAATTCTTCCCCCTTTCCACCATCATAGAGCCTGTTTATATAGGTTAAGAGGAGCTTAACCTCTGGAGTTATCTTTAGAACAAGTTGGGAACCTTCTCCTTAGATCAGGGATCTCTTGATGAAACCAAGAATTCAAGCACAACTGCTTCCTAATCTCGAAAGATCCTCCCCTTATTCTCCTCAACGGGCCAACTACTGCCTCAGATTAGGCAGCGCTCCCTTAAAAGGGGCATCAGAGCGCTGTAGCACTCCCCGGTAAGCTTTAGGGGAGCACCAGTGCCTTTAAGATGAGAAACTCTCCTTCAGAGAGGGTTGGGGAGTGTTATAACGCTCCCTGAAGCCTTATGGGGGAGCACCAACGCTTCTAGGGATGAAATAGGGGAGTGCTCCTCCTCAAAACCTTTGTTTCAAGGCTCCCTTCAGGTGTCAAGAGTTATTTGACTTCAATAAACCAGTTCTCCTTCCTCAAATCAAGTATATGAGATGTTATAAGTGTCTCCTTAGTGTCGTTGACATGGCAGTATGTTTGAACATCATTTGCGACACTTGCGAAAGTTGTAAGGGAGATGTGATACTTATGACAATTGAGAGGGACATGCGACACTTATCCAGCTGAGTAATTTTGCCATGTAACACTTCCCTGCTGTTTCAATTCCTTCAGGATGATTAATTTTATGAGGCCGAAGTGGCATAGAGTACTTTTTATGCTCAAGGGTTGAGCCCTAATCTTCTTGCAAACCTTAGTCAAACTTTTATGTAGGAAAAAAGGTAAATTAAGGGGAGTCTTTCCTGTGAAATGGTCCAAGATTTTGATGTGATACATCATAAGATTATCATACCTACCCTCCGAGTTAATGTACAGTTGGATACCTTTGAACATCTCCTGCCATTCTGTTAGCGATATTTCTTGCAAAGGGGTTAAAGTGCAAAAGAATGGGTTAAAACCCACTTGTCCTAAGTTTTGGGCGTGATGCACCTGTGTTAAACAAGAATTAATTTTGGATGGATGGGTTTTGTGAGCTCAGATCAACAACGGACAGCGAATTCTGGACCCCCCTTGCCTTCCGACCTTTAAGCAGGGGGGGGTCCGGAATCACGGGCGAAACTCTCCAACGGTTTAGATTGGCGTGCTCGGATCAACGACGCACAAC